>VZTG01004874.1:17843-36158 GCA_013397845.1 Melanocharis versteri | reverse complement strand
TTCCTCCCCGGGCCGTGTCTGTTGTTGTNGCCCAGGCTCCCCAGGGAATGGGCACGGCCCCGAGGCTGCCAGAGCTCCAGGAGCGTTGGGACAGCGCTGCCAGGGATGCCCAGGCTGGGATTGCTGGGGCCAGGGCTTGGATTCCATGATCCCTCCCACTCAGAATATTCCATGTGTTACTCTTTAAATACTCACCTTCTTCAAGCAGGAAAAAAAACACTCCGAAAAGCTTTTTTTGGGAAGGGAGACAACATCCTCTGTGTCCTCCATGTCCTTCTCCAGCTGGGACAATGACCTAAAAAAGAAATGAAATAAAATAAAACTGAGGAAAAAGTCCTGCTGCAGGGAACAGCTACATCCAGTAACCCCCAGTGTCTGGGAATTGCCCCTGTAAAGAGATTATTGTTCATCCTTTGACATCCAGAGCCATTCCCCACCTCAGCAGCCCCGGCTTCATCCTGGGCATTATCCTTAATCCCATTTTTCGAAGAGAAATGGGATTATTCTCTGGGAGTCCATCATTATTAACTTAATTGAATGAATTAAGGGACAAAAGCCACCGAGTGATTTCTGCTGCCTTGGCCTTAGACGGAGGCAGTGCCTGGAATTTGCCGTTTTCCTCAGGAATTCGTTGGATGGATCATGTCTGCAGATCGGGAATTATTTTTCCTTTGGGATCACAAATTCCTACTGGAGTGTTTGCAGCAATTTATTGATTCCACTGCTGACAGAAAAGTTCTGATGGAAATTCTGGATTTTATAGAAAATCCATGTGGATTTCTCCTCCCTTGGCCTTGACCACCCAAATCTGAAGGAGCTTTTCCCTCAAACTTTCCCATTTTGAATTTCTTTCTTTTGTGTTTTACTCTTTTTGTTTCATTTCCAGCCAAGTTCAATCTCCAAGGCCCTTTTTTATTTGCCTTTTGTGATTTTGATGATGAAGATTTTTATTTTTCCAGCACCTCAGCCTAAATTTAGAGATCCTGATACCAGAATTAGTGGGGATTTTCTCTTTGATATTCAATCATCTGGGGCTGCAGAACCAAATAATTGACATGTTCTTTAGCCCTCTTAATTCTTCTGTGAAAAAACACTTTTCTGAGCAGTCTAGACTTAGACTTAGAACCAGTTTTAAGTCTAGAATGGTTGTTATGCTTTGTTTTGACCTTAAATATTGGGAAGGACCATCTCTTTGATCTGGGCTTGGACAGAGGGGATCCAGCCCTTGGAAATTCTGTATCAATATAAAATGAGATCATTAATAATCCTAATTATGAGGGGAAGACTGATGAGTTTGGATTCCTCAGGTGGATCCTTCATCCCATTGGCCTCGGAGAGGTTGGGATGTGGATTTTCCCTCCTGGCTCTGCTGCTTTGCCAATGGAAAAATATTGGGAAGTCCTGTTTTGGTGCCTCAGCCTCTGCTTTCTCTCCCCATTCAGGACACTGCAGCCAAATTTTCCTTTGTCTCCCAACCTCGGGAAAGAAAAAAAAGAGGGAAAAAGAGAAGTTTTCTCCAAATTACAACAGGAGCAACAGAAGTGTGAGGAGAAAGGATACACTCGTGATCCAAAAAAAAAGGGGGAAAAATCACTTTTCCCGCTGCCTGGATGTCCAAAAGCAAGCAAAATCCTAAGGAAAAGGAATAAATGAGATCCCTCTGGTGCCTCTGGAAGCACAGAGAATCCGGCTTTGCTCCTGTTCTGCTTCCAGTGAAACAGCTGCCAAATCTGTCCTGCCTTGGAGGCCTCAGGCTCAGGGAAAATCCAGGTGCTGGGAGGGATCCTGGAAATCTCACAGCAGGAGGAGAGCAGAGGGAAAGAAAACACAGCTTCCTTCTGTGATAAAAATAGATGGACACATACAGGAGCTGAAAATCCTTGGCTTCTGTTTGGTTTTGCTCTTGGATTTGTTTTTATTCCCTCTCACCTCGCTGCTTCCCTCTCCTATTCTGAATAAATGGTGCTTCCCACCATAGCCAAGCTTCTCTCAAGAGATTTTCAACTCAAAAAGAAAAAAAAAATCCCCCCAAACCCCTAAATTCAAAGTTATTCCTCAGTGTAAAACCCAGCAAATTCCCGTTCGGAAAAACTGGGTGTTTCATTTTGACGTGGAAGAGAAATCAGGTTTTCCTTTCCACTGGGAATGGGAAAAGGCACCGACACGGATCCGTGTGGGGCTCTCCTGCTCACACACATCCACACACGCTCCCAAATCCCCGCAGCTCGGAATTGCAGCTGCAGAAGTGCAGTTGTGCCAGCAGGGATCCTACATTTTGGGATAACACGGGCAAAGAAATTCGCCCTCGGCGTTGCTCCGTTCAGCTCAACCAGTGCAACATCCCCTGGTTTTCAGCAGCCCTGAGGGCTGTTCTGCTTTTCCAAGCTCGGAATGCCACGAGGATGAACTGGATCCATTGGCAGAGATGATAAAAATGGGAAGAAATTGCTTTGGAGGAACAGGCGTGGAGGGATCAGGCTGGAAACTTCCCCACCTTCGCTTCCTAGAAGTCTCCACCACCACTTTTCTTCAAATTAACCAAATTTTCTTCAAATTAACCAAAAAATAAAGAGGCAAATTCCAGCTGGGAGGAGTCAGGAAGTGTTTTTTGCTGGAATGGGAGGCTGGGGAGCTGTGACAGCCACCCAGCTGCAGCCTAACTCCCAAAACCAGCACAGCAGTGGCTGCTTTCCCAGGAAAAGCGTCTTCAGTGGAAGGAAATCGGAGTGAGTCCCCCACATCCCTCCAGGAATCAGCTCTGGGATGGGATTTGGGATTTGCAGCTCCCAACATGCAGAAGAGCAGTGCCCATAAACACCTCTGGTGTTTTTTTTATGTCAGGAGTTTTTCTTAGGATCCAGAACGTTGTTCACAGTTCCTGTGGAAAGCTAGGGATCCCAGCCTGGGGTTTTCCACGTTAGGAACAGGAAAGAGGATTTTTCCTCAGTGCTAAAAATTCCAAAAGCTTTGCATTCACCTTCAGTGCTGGGATTTTAAGTTTTCCTTGCTGGGTCACGTGGGGAAGCCTGGTTTGGTGGGGAGTGGAAAGGACAAGCAAACCTGAAAGGGGCTAAAAGTTCCGGGAGAAATATTGGAGCTGGAATCGTCCCTCCAGGTGTTGTTTCTTCCTTGTTTTTGTGGCCTCTCAATGTTTCCACTCCAGGTCCGTATGAGATCTCCCAGGGATGGAAATCCATCCAAGAACTCAAGGCAGCTGCTTGGAAAACACAGCCCTAAGGTCTTCAAAGTGCTCAGGAAATCAAATTCAGAATCATGGAGGTAGAGAGAGACCTTCAGGATCATCCAGTCCCACCCTAAACCAGCACCACAAAACCCTGTCCCCATGGGGCACATCTGGACACCTCTGGAAAACTTCCAGAGACAGTGGGAAACTCATTCCAGTGCCTGACCAAACTGGCAGGGGAAAAAAACTCAGCGATGCTCCACAAGACTTCCAAGAATTGAGCAAAGATGGTCTCAAGTTCACGGTCAAGCCTCCCAATCCTCTTGGAAGAGTAGGTCTGTCCTTGATCCCTTTTTCACCTGGACTTTGGCAGCACTGGCTGCCTCCCGAGATGTGTTTGTGTGACAGGATCATGTCCAGAGTCAGGAAAAAAAAACGAAAATGAGCCCCAAATCTGCCATGTTTAAGATATTTTTACCTGGAGCGTTTAAAGCTGGGACTGTTTCAGCTCAGGGGCTTTTGTGCTTCAGGGAAAAGAGAATTGTGGAGCCCTGGAATGGTTTGGGTTGGGAGGGACCTTAAATCCCACTCATTCCCACCCCTGCCATGGGCAGGGACACCTCCCACTGTCCCAGGCTGCTCCCAGCCCCAGTGTCCAGCCTGGCCTTGGGCACTGCCAGGGATCCAGGGGCAGCCACAGCTTCTCTGGGAATTCCATCCCAGCCCCTCCCCCCCCTCCCAGGGAACAATTCCTTCCCAAAATCCCATCTAATCCCACTCTCCATCAGCCTGAGCCCATTCCCTCTCGTCCTGTCCCTCCAGCTCTGGAGAAGCTCCATCCTATTTTAGCAAACGTGGATTGAGCAGGCTGAAAGAAGTTTTTATTCCTCCACAAGCTCTTGTCAGCCATGGAAGGACTTTTCTCCTCCCAGGGTTCATCCGGAGCTGCATTCCCAGGAGAATCCAACCCCTGGAGCTGTGACCTCGTGCCATGGGCACGCACTTGGCTCCCACCCCGAGCTGGAGACAGCGAGTCTGGGAGCATTTTTCCCTGGGATGGCATCGCTTGGAATCATTTTATTCCTCATTTGGACACGGCTCCTCACTGAAGCCCCGTTCTCCCAAATATTGATGCCCGTGAGTCATTCCAGGAGCATTAGGAACGAGCTGAGGGGGCCAAATCCTGCCTTCAGAGCAGCAAATCCTTTCCCAAGAGTTCCATCCAAGCTCCAATGCCTTTTGCAGCAAGGATGGATTCAGGATGTGCTCAGTTTTTGGAAGTGAGGGATGAAAATTTCCCCACTGTCTGTGTCTGGTTTTATTTGCTATCAATGGACAGATTTGGTGATGGTTGCCCAGATCCTTTGTGTAAAATTGACAGTGAAATGCTTTGATTTCTGATTATATTTGCAGTTCTTCCTCTTTCTAAAAATAATAAAAGCTACAACAGCCATGATTCTCTTTTGTATTTGTTGCATATAAAAATACAACAGCACTGAGGCCTGACAGATCAGCTTTTTCCTCAACTTTATAAAAGTTCTACGAGGTATAAAACCCCTGAAACAATAAATTTCTGCTGGAAATGATGACTGCAGCAAAACTATCAGGTGTTGATCTAATACTCCTAAAAACAGGGAACATGGAATTTTAACTCAGCTAAAAATATGCACTTTTGATTTCTTCATATTCCACAGTTAAATCCTTGGTTCTCTGGGATGAACCAGGAGATTTTAGGGATTCTGTGTGATTTTTTTCCCACAGATTGTGAGGTTTTAGCAGGAAATGTGTTTGCGTTTAGGAGCAAGTTCTTAGAGGGCTCACACCAATCCTCGCTGGTGTACACTGGCAGAGGCCTAAAGGAGCTGATTGAATAAAATTAAACTCAAAACACCACATTTCTGGTTTAGACTGGGCAGTTCAGCTCAGCCTAATGGGAGTTTATTGATGTGAGGAGCAGAAAAGCAGGAAGAAAAGGGCAAATCCCCTCAGTTAAGCCCTGGTTAGGCCGGGTTTTCCAAGCAGGCCTTGGATCATCGATCCTGGGGGATTAATTAATGATGGCATTGCCAGGAAAAACCTTTGTCTGCTGCTGTCCCTTCACTAAACCCCAATCCTGTGAGCCCAGCACTTCCCATGGATTTGAAGCCCATCCTGAGCAATCCCTGTGGAGCTGAGGTGGGAATTTGGCCAACAGAAGTGTCCCCACACTGGCCCAGGCCACCTCTTTCCCTGTGTGGGACACGGGGAGTTGTAAAATTCTTCCTCGTGTTTCTCCCCTTGTTTTCACCCTCCTCGCCTGGAAAATGCAGGGAACAAACCAAGCTGAGTTGGTTGAACTGGTTTGGGATATAAATTCATGGACTGGGAGAGCTGGGAGTGTTCACCTGGAGAAGAGATGGCTCTGGGGAGACCTCAGAGCTGCTTCCAGGGCCTGAAGAGGGTTACAAAAATGAGGGAGAGGGATTTTTTTATAGGGATAAACAGTGACAGGATAAGGGGGAATGGTTTGAAACGGCCAGAGGGCAGGGATGGATGGGATATTGGGAAGGAATTGCTCCCTGGGAGAGTGGGGGATGGAATTCCCAGAGAAGCTGTGGCTGCCCCTGGATCCCTGGAATTGTCCACGGCCAGGTTGGACACTGGGGCTTGGAGCAGCCTGGGGCAGTGGGAGGTGTCCCAGTCCCTGGAACCACATTCCATGATTCCAGGACTAACCAGGGCCTCCCCAGGGCTTCTCCCAAGCCCTCGTTTCCCTGCTGGCGAGGCCCTGGCCCCGTGTGTCCCATCAAGGTGCTGACACCAGCCCGGCCCTGCTGACGGTGTGAGCTCTGCACAGGGGACACCACAAACCCAGCCAACAGCTCCAAAAAAAACATCCCGAGCTGGGAAGCGATCCTGGCTTTCATTCCTGTCCTGGCTGAGCACATCCAGCTGTGACATCCCTCCAAAATCCAGGCTGGGACTCAGCAGTGGCCCAAGAGATGAACGCTGAGCCCAAATCCTGCCTTTTGTTCCCAGCTGTGGGAATGGTTTCCCGGGATTGGTGCTGGATGAATCAGTGCTATCCAGGGAATCCCCCTGAACCCCGCATGGATTGACTCATCCCCTTGCTCATCGGGCCCACCTGCTCAGGGCATAACTGTGGTGGAAATCCACACTCCCTCACATGGATGAGATTCCCAGCTGGAATGGCACATGGAGCCTGCTGGCAGCACCGATTCGGGGTTGTTTGTCGACCTTGGGTTTGTTTTTCATGACACGGGTTGGGGGCAGTTCTGAATTAGTGTTAATTGATGGTGATTGAGTTCTAAAATATTCCTGATATTCCTCCTGAGGAAAAGAGGGAGAATCAGCTGGTGAAGCTGAAGACAGACTAGAAGGGATTAGAAAGGACAAGAAGAATTTTTCCATGGAAAAGGTGGTCAGGCCTTGGCAGGGGCTGCCCAGGGAGCTTTGGTGTTCCCATCCCTGGAGGTGCCCAAGGAACGACTTGAAGAGAAAGAGAGAAAAAGAAGAGAAAGGAAGAAATCCAAATCTCTCTGGTGGAAAACAATTTCCAGATGGATCAGGACAAGAAACAGAAATCCATGGATGGAATCAGGATCCATGCAGCTCGGGAAAGATCCCAGTCCTTGTGCTCCGTGTAAATCATCCTTCACAGCAAATGTGGAGCCTCCCAGGGGTTCCATCAGGGAATCTTCCCTGGGGGCTTTTTGAGGGTCTGAGGAAAATGAGACCAAAATGGGAGAACCATGAAAATTGGCAAATTTTTACCTCAGAGAAATCTGATTCATCCTCACCAAGGTCTCAACTTGATCGAAGAATTGAAAAAGTTGTTATTTTAAAGTGGGAGTGAAATTTTTGGATATTTTTCCTTGGTCTAAACTGAAAGTAAAGCAGGGGAAAAATCCAATTAATTTCATTGAGGCCGATGACGGGCAGGTCTGCAAATCCCACAGGAGGGTCTGTGGGGCAGGGACTCTGCTCTGCTCTGCCTCGGTGCCTTCCCAGCATTGCTGGGGCATTGCTGGGATACATTTGGCCTTGTGCAATGTGGCTTTCCATATCTCTGGCCCTCTCTCTTTCCAGAAATCTGGGACATTCAAGGGTAGAGAAGGAAGGCACTCGAATATTCAGTGCTGGAATTTCTGTCTTGGATTTTAACTTCAGTGAAGGACACATCAGTATTACCAAACCTGGCTAACAAAATCTTAGCATTTAGGGGTTTTTTTCCTATTTTAACTCTTATATTTAAAGGTTATAGGTTTTTTATTCCTATATTTAAATTAACACATCAACCAAAGCTGGGAACTCAAGTCAACCTCCACATAAAATAAAATGAGAAGTGGAGAGGAGGCAGCACTGCAGGACAATTCCTCCAGCTCCAGGGTAACCCTGAGAGCTGGGTAAGTTTGTCGAGATGACTGCAGGACTTTAAAGTAAAGATTTCCCACTAGAAGCAAGCTGCAGGAGCTAAATATATCCTTCCTGTTTATTCTGTGTGTGATTTCAGCCCCAGCTCCAGCCTAGAAAACAAAAAGCACCAGCACCCCAGCCCTGGTGAGTAACAGCAGCATCATCCCACCAAAGCTGGCAACAAAAGCCTGCAGGCAAATCCAGGGGCCAGCTGGAGATATCTGGGTCGAATCAGCTCTGAGGTTTAGTTCAAACTTCAGGGAGAAGACAAAGATAATTCTCTTTTTATCTCCTTTTTAGGGCGGTGTTTCAGTTTGTAATGAGCTGTCGATTTTGGAGGGTGAAGAGGGGGTTTAGAAAGAACCTCGGGAGTGTCCAGGACACGTTTGGCTTTGACAGAGATTTTCCAGCTTCTCAGTTCACGGCAGACTGGGAGATGGAATCAGAGATCTTGTATTTAACCCTTTCCTTAATTTGGGATTTTTATTCTCCTAATAACCCAGGTCAGAGCAAATCCCTCTGCATCCCACAGCCAGAGCAGGAATACAGGGATGCTCTGCTTTCTTCGCTCCCCAAACCAGACATCTTCGGGGAGGAAAAGGCCAGAGCACGATGATTTCTTTTTGTCAGCAGATGTGAGGAAACAAAACCCCTTAATAACCCGTCCAAAAATGACCAGAGGCGCTGTTTTGCAACACAGAATGGACAACCCAATAAATCCCAAGCTCTCTGATGTAACTGGAGTTCTTCCTTCCCTACCTCGCTCTTTTTGTCTGGGAGGGAAAGGTCAGTTTTGGATCCCGAAGCCGCGCTCGGAGATTTCCCGATTGTGCCGCTGGCCGGAGTTCAAACAGTGCAGGCAGGAAGGAATGTCCAGCTGTCAAGTGTAAACAGCTCAGAAGTGCCTCAGACAAAATCAGTCCATGTCATCAGCTGCTTTTAATTAAGAGCAGACCAAATATCCTCTCCCTGCCCCCTCCCTCTTTCTTCTCCCGCTTTTTCTTCCCCCTCTTCAGTGCCTTGAAACACCAGTGATTTGTGGGGTATTGTCTTGACGAGTTTTCCACCTTTATGTGATTTTGGAAGAGGGTTTCTGCTTTTCTGAGAGACAGGGAGGGAGTTTTCCCTCTAAAATCAGGAAAATTCTACACAAATTTACTCTTACAAACCTGCAGGGGATTTATGTTACCTTCAAAGCTCCTTTTCACTGCTTTTTCTAAAGGATTTATTCCAACTCACAGCGATTGAGACTGAAATTGGGGGGAACTCAAGTTGAAGAATGCATTTCTTTCATGATTCACCAAATTTCTTCATGATTTTTTTTCATCTCGGCTTTTTATTCTGTCCAAGTCGAATGTGACAGTTCTTAAACCCAGTAATTATCCCAATCCTGTAATTATCCATTGTCTTGGTGGTGGCTGTCCTTGTGGAAGGGAGAAAATGAATTTGGGAAGAGGCCGACTCCGAGTTCAAAGCCTATTCTGGCATCCTGACGAGGCCACAGATTCCAATCTTCCAGCCAGGTTGGATTTGCACCTTTCCCACTTTTCTGTGTGGAAAATCTGGCTCCAGGAGCAGAATCCCAGCGTGTCGTTTCGTGTTGTTTCGTATTTTTCTTGAAATGGTTATTTTAAAAGCAGATTTCAGGCTGATCACCCCAATCCAGCGAGTTTTTCCTGCTAGAACCAGGCCTGGCAGGGTGGAAATCTCTTTGCAGCTCATCCTGGTTTTAGGAACGAGGCATTAATCAATATTTAGACTCTTCTGGGTGGCCCTGAGCCGGAGGCAACACAAAGGAATGGAGGAAAGATGTGGTGCACACATTAATTGTGTTTATTTTTTTTAATTTTACATTCTCTTCCCTGGCTTCTCCTGGTTCCGTGTTTTATTCCTGTTGTTGGTTCTTTTCCGACTCTGAGCTTTCCAAAATGAATATTCCCCAGTAAATTCATTGTAGCTAAGACCTGACACTGAAAAAAAACCCTCTGTCACAGAATAATCCTAAAATCACGGATGGTTTGGGGTGGAAAGGACCTTAAAGCTCATCCAGTTCCAAGATGAACAGGTGGGGAGTGGTTTTCAGCTCCTCACTGTTGTGTTGTTGAAATTCCACTTTTTTTGAGGCCAGGAATTGCCTCTGCTGCTCAAGCAGAAGGTGAATTCTCCTTGGAGAGGAGTTTGGAGCTTCCCACATCCCTGGAATTCCTGGTGGATGCAGCTCCAGGAGGCGTTAGTGGGAAATGCAGGATTGGGTGTTCCCACACTTGGGAAAAACCCAGGTAATTCCAAAGAATCCTGGAATGGTTTGGGTTGGGATGGAGCTCGAGGATCATCCAGATCCAACCTCTTCCACCATCCCAGGCTGCTCCAGCCCGGCCTTGGGCACTGCCAGGGATCCAGGGGCAGCCACAGCAAATCTGGGAATTCCATCCCAGACCTTCCCCACACCAGGGAAGAATTCTTCCCAATATCCCATCCAACCTTCCCCTCCCTCAGCTTAAAGCCACTCCCCCTCATCCTCTCACTTCAGGCCCTGGCAGTTAAAATAGAGGAGATTTTTAGAGATTTTTTGCACTTTCAAATGCTTAAATCCCATCAATTAATCCGAATTTGACATCAGGAATCTCTGCACTGCACAAGGAGCTAAACCACTCCCATTTTTAATTGTCTTTTTTCGGCATCTCTTCCTTTTCAAAGAGAAAATTCATCCCAAATGAACAGCTGGAAATCCAACAAAAAACCTGAAAATTGTACTGAAATTCATCAACAACTCTATTTTGTCTCTGGCTCTACAAGAGCTGAACTTGGACCAGTTCTGGGACAAAAAAAAAAAAAAAAAAAAAAAAAAGAGGAAATACATGCAAATAATCATGGAAACATGAGAGGAATTAAGGAGACATATGGAGATCTCCAGGAAATAGGGCCTTGAAATTTGAAATGTGGTTCCTATTTGCTTCACACGTTTTGTGTGCAGCAGGAACAGCTTTTCCTTATATTCCACGTGGGGTTGGGGTAATCTGAATATTCATTTATGAAACAACTCCACGGTGCATTAATTGTGCACTAATTAGGGTGGTTTTATGTAATAGACGATCATTAAATTGTGTTTATTGCACAATTCTTGTCTCAGGTTTGGTGGGGAAGCCAAAATTTTTACAAAATCTCATAAACAGAGGCCCCCCAGATGGATCAGAAGTTGTCTGGAAAAAAACTGGGATTTTTACAAGGCTCCGAATCCCAATAATCCTCATCCAACAGGAAATAAAAACCCTTTCTGAAATAACTGAGCCCTTCAGGGAAGCATTTCTGACATCACCAGAACAAACAGATTTGAGGAATGAAAGCATCGGGATGCGCAGTGGGATTCTGGAGGCCTCCAAAATGGACAAGTTTTCCACCTTTATTTGATTTTTGGAAGAGGATTTCAGCTTTTCTGAGAATCAGAGAGGGAGTTTTCCCTCAGGAATCAGGAAAACTCTACACAAATTTACTCTTCCAAACCTGCAGGGGATTTATGTTACATTCAAAGCTGCTTTTCACTGATTTGTTTTTTAAGGATTTATTCCAACTCACAGCGATTGAGACAAAAATTGAGGAAAAATCAAGCTGAAGAATGAATTTCATGATTCATCAAATTCCTTTAATAGTTTTTTTCACCTCTGCTTTTTATTCTGTCGAAGTCGAATGTGACAGTTCCTAAATCCTGTAATTATCCCAAATTCTACACGAGCTTTTACAGTTAATTTGTGTTTAATTAAACAAGTTCTGATGTGTATCCTTTAGATATTATCAGAAAAAATATTAATATCTGCATTTAGTGGAGGGTCTGTGCATCTCATATTCAATGTCATAAATGTCCCACTGTACATTGAATTTTCATGTTGATAAAAGCCGTGGGATGGGAGCTGGGGCATTTTTTAATGCCCTTTAAAAAATCCATATTAAACAGTCTGGAGCTGCACTGGGGATTTCCATGGAATGGTTCTTGGGAGCAAATTGGAAAACTGGCTCTGGGATGGGTGGAAATAATCAGGGGAAGAGCTGGGGTGAGAAGGGATTTGCAGGCAGAGGTGAAGGATTTATCCCAATCCTGAGCTCTGTTATTTTTTTTAATTCCACCTCACAGGAATTAATCCCAGGAGAGATTCTTTTCTCGCTGGNCATTCTCTTCCCTGGCTTCTCCTGGTTCCGTGTTTTATTCCTGTTGTTGGTTCTTTTCCGACTCTGAGCTTTCCAAAATGAATATTCCCCAGTAAATTCATTGTAGCTAAGACCTGACACTGAAAAAAAACCCTCTGTCACAGAATAATCCTAAAATCACGGATGGTTTGGGGTGGAAAGGACCTTAAAGCTCATCCAGTTCCAAGATAAACAGGTGGGGAGTGGTTTTCAGCTCCTCACTGTTGTGTTGTTGAAATTCCACTTTTTTTGAGGCCAGGAATTGCCTCTGCTGCTCAAGCAGAAGGTGAATTCTCCTTGGAGAGGAGTTTGGAGCTTCCCACATCCCTGGAATTCCTGGTGGATGCAGCTCCAGGAGGCGTTAGTGGGAAATGCAGGATTGGGTGTTCCCACGCTTGGGGGAAAACCCAGGTAATTCCAAAGAATCCTGGAATGGTTTGGGTTGGGATGGAGCTCGAGGATCATCCAGATCCAACTCCTGCCACCATCCCAGGTTGCTCCAGCCCGGCCTTGGGCACTGCCAGGGATCCAGGGGCAGCCACAGCAAATCTGGGAATTCCATCGCAGCGCCTCCCCACCCTCCCAGGGAAGAATTCTTCCCAATATCCCATCCAACCTTCCCCTCCCTCAGCTTAAAGCCACTCCCCCTCATCCTCTCACTCCAGGCCCTGGCAGTTAAAATAGAGGAGATTTTTAGAGATTTTTTGCACTTTCAAATGCTTAAATCCCATCAATTAATCCGAATTTGACATCAGGAATCTCTGCACTGCACAAGGAGCTAAACCACTCCCATTTTTAATTTTCTTTTTTCGGCATCTCTTCCTTTCCAAAGAGAAAAGAAATCCCAAATGAACAGCTGGAAATCCAACAAAAAACCTGAAAATTGTACTGAAATTCATCAACAACTCGATTTTGTCTCTGGCTCTACAAGAGCTGAACTTGGACCAGTTCTGGGACAAAAAAAAAAGAGGAAATAAATGCAAATAATCATGGAAGCATGAGAGGAATTAAGGAGACATATGGAGATCTCCAGGAAACGGGGCCTCGAAATTTGAAATGTGGTTCCTATTTGCTTCACACGTTTTGTGTGCAGCAGGAACAGCTTTTCCTTATATTCCATGTGGGGTTGGGGTAATCTGAATATTCATTTATGAAACAACTCCACGGTGCATTAATTGTGCACTAATTAGGGTGGTTTTATGTAATAGACGATCATTAAATTGTGTTTATTGCACAATTCTTGTCTCAGGTTTGGTGGGGAAGCCAAAATTTTTACAAAATCTCATAAACAGAGGCCCCCCAGATGGATCAGAAGTTGTCTGGAAAAAAACTGGGATTTTTACAAGGCTCCGAATCCCAATAATCCTCATCCAACAGGAAATAAAAACCCTTTCTGAAATAACTGAGCCCTTCAGGGAAGCATTTCTGACATCACCAGAACAAACAGATTTGAGGAATGAAAGCATCGGGATGCGCAGTGGGATTCTGGAGGCCTCCAAAATGGACAAGTTTTCCACCTTTATTTGATTTTTGGAAGAGGATTTCAGCTTTTCTGAGAATCAGGGAGGGAGTTTTCCCTCAGGAATCAGGAAAACTCTACACAAATTTACTCTTCCAAACCTGCAGGGGATTTATGTTACATTCAAAGCTGCTTTTCACTGATTTGTTTTTTAAGGATTTATTCCAACTCACAGCGATTGAGACAAAAATTGAGGAAAAATCAAGCTGAAGAATGAATTTCATGATTCATCAAATTCCTTTAATAGTTTTTTTCACCCCTGNTAATAATTTTTGTCACCTCTGCTTTTTATTCTGTCGAAGTCGAATGTGACAGTTCCTAAATCCTGTAATTATCACAAATTCTACACGAGCTTTTACAGTTAATTTGTGTTTAATTAAACAAGTTCTGATGTGTATCCTTTAGATATTATCAGAAAAAATATTAATATCTGCATTTAGTGGAGGGTCTGTGCATCTCATATTCAATGTCATAAATGTCCCACTGTACATTGAATTTTCATGTTGATAAAAGCCGTGGGATGGGAGCTGGGGCATTTTTTAATGCCCTTTAAAAAATCCATATTAAACAGTCTGGAGCTGCACTGGGGATTTCCATGGAATGGTTCTTGGGAGCAAATTGGAAAACTGGCTCTGGGATGGGTGGAAATAATCAGGGGAAGAGCTGGGGTGAGAAGGGATTTGCAGGCAGAGGTGAAGGATTTTTCCCAATCCTGAGCTCTGTTATTTTTTTTAATTCCACCTCACAGGAATTAATCCCAGGAGAGATTCTTTTCTCGCTGGTTTGAAAGTTCTTCCTCATTAAAAAAAAAAAAAAAAAAATCAGATTTTTCAACACCCAGCACTGATGATCATTAAAAACAGGGTGAGGCAGAGCCTCACATCTGGGATATTCCTGCATCCACTCCCAGGGATAGTTCGGAGCTCTCTGAGTGCAGTTTTGATTTGTTCCAGAGTGAATCCCGCCAGGAAGAATTAATGAAGGGTTCATTTGTTCCAGAGTTAATCCGTGAGTGGGTGACAAACTGACCGTGCCCAGCTGCAGAGCTCAGTCCTGCAGCTGAAGGCATCAACTGAAATTTCCAAGTGTTACAAAAAAAGAAACAAACAAACAAACAAAAAAAAATCAAGTCACGAACTCGGTCGGACTGAAATGAGTGTTCAATTTAGGAGAAAATCCGCGAGGTTTTTTTCAGTTATTCGTTCAGCACCAGGCCTGAGTTTTGTCACAAGTTTGGTGACAAAAGTGGCGCCCTGAGCTCGATATTTAAACGAGGTGCAGGTCACAGATGACTCAGCTGCAGCTCAGAAAGCTTCACAGTTGGGTTCACAGCTTTTGTCCTGTGAGAAACGTTGAGATAAACTCAACTGAGCAGCAAAAAAAAAAATCAAAATGCTGCTGTTTGGGCAGTACTTGGGATGGTTTGACTCCAAAATCTCTCCTCGACTGGGCAGGGGAGAGAAAATCCAACAAAAAATTCATGGATCAGGATGAAGACAGGGAGAGGTCACTCATCACCACATCATCAGAAAAAAACCAGACTTGGGGAAATTAATTGGATTTATCACCAATCAAAAGCAGAGCAGGGTAAGAAGTCAAATAAAAGCCTAAAAACATCTTCGCCCCATTCCTTCCCCCTTCTTGGGCTTCAATTTATTCCCAAATCTCTTTCTTCTCCCCACCAGTGGCACAGGGAGATGGGATGGGGTTTCTGGTCAGTGTGGGTCCCTTTCCATGGGGGCAGTTCTTCAGGAACAGCTCCAGAGCAATTCCATTTTCCCATGGGGTCAGTCCTGCAGGAGCAGCTCCATCTTCCATGGGCTCATTCCTTCAGGAACTGCTCCCTTTTCTCATGGGCTCATTCCTTCAGAAACTGCCCCAGTGTGGGTCCCTTTCCATGGGGTCAGTCCTTCAGGAACTGCCCCAGTGTGGGTCCCTTTCCATGGGGTCATTCCTCTAGGAACTGCCCCAGTGTGGGTCCCTTTCCATGGGGTCAGTCCTGCAGGAACTGCCCCAGTGTGGGTCCCTTTTCCCATGGAATTCCAAGCCTTCCCACCAAACCTGCTCCAGGTGGGCTCCTCTCTCCACAGGGCCGCAGATCCCTGCCAGGAGCTGCTCCAGGGTGGAATTCCCATGGGATCACACCTTCTTTTGTGCATCCATTATTTTTCCTTCTTAAATACATGAAAGGCTCTTTCCCACAAGTGGCTTCACCCGTGGGATCAACCCCATTAAATTCCCTGGGAATGCTCAAGTGCATAAAATTCGGGATGTGCAGAAACCCTTCCAGGTGTGGGGACTCCAAAATGCCCTCGGTGCATCCCCCAGCTTAGGAGGGAGTTTAAGCTCATGCTTAAACGCCTCTGCCAAGGATTTGGGGTGGTTTTGGGAGAGCAGGAATGGATTTGTGGCAGTGATTCCCAAACACGGAGAGCGCAAATTATAAATTCCTCATTAAACTCTGATTAAATCTGGCAGCAAGTGAAAGGTTTAGGATCTCCACAGGCATGAGGAGAGAAGATTTCAAATTATTTAAATCCAGACATTCGTTTCTGATCGTTCCTTTCACCTAATTGGACAGAAATTGCTTTATTTGGGGGATCAATTTACCATAATCATGATTGTAGAGTTTCACTTCTCCAAATCTCTTCCAGAGCAATAGGATTAGGTGAGATAAATACTAAAAAAACCCCTAAAACCTCCCTGTCTGCCTAAAACCCGAATTTGTGTTTAGCCCCAGGCCTTGGCAGGAATTGAAACGAAACATTTTGAAACAAAGCAAATTGGCTTTTTGCTGACTTTTCATGTGCTGCAAGACACCTGGTTCGACACAAAACGTCTATTCAGAATTAAAGGCTGAGCTTTTGTTATGCAAAAGGTAAACGAGGGCACCCTGAACTCCGGGAGAGTCAGGTTTGGGTTTTTTTTTTGCTTTTTCCCCAGGGGAATCTGTCAAAAAACTGCTGGTTGGTGACAGGAAATCAGGAGTCTTTTGAGGATGGGTTGGGTTCTTTTTTGGGGGGGTTCAGGGGAGGCAGCCCAGTGGTAAAAAGACACCCAGAGTAGTAAAATAAACCGGTGAAATGAAGCAAAAGGAATATTCCCTCATTTGAATATCGGGTTTTATGCAAATGGGATGTCGTGTGTTTGTGGAAGACGCCAGACAGGTTTGTGTCACAGCACAGCTCAAGTGACATCTGAATTTGGATGTTTCCAAGGCACTTTGTGAGGTCCCTGGTGCATGGGGAGCTGAAATATCAATTAAAAAATGGTTGAAAGTCATTAAATGAAACCTGTTTTGGTTTGGGTTGTGTTGGGGCTTTTTAGTTCAAAAAGACTTTGATATTTTAACTTTTTGTCCTGGCATCAATGGATTTTTAAATTTTTTTTTAACTGATTCAGGATAATAAAATATCCAAAGTCTTGAAAATTTCCCATGGGACAGAAAACAAACCAGATGGGATATGGGAAGGGATTCCTTGGGATAAAAAGGTTTTCTTGTAATGATGGATCATGGAGAAGTTGCTATTCCCTTCACTTAATTACAACATTACTATTATTATTATTATTATTATTATTATTATTATTATTATTATTATTATTATTATTATTATTTACCTTAATTACTATATTTTCTTATTATGTTTTCTTGTTAATAATTGTATTAGTATTAATATTATTCCATTACAATCACAGCAGTTTGCCAGGTGCTCCCATGGCACTGATGCATTCCCAATGAGGGAAGAACGGGATGGGATAGGGAAGGGGAGCTCTCACTCCAAGCTCTCCCCATTCCTGAAGTCCCTCCTTGTTCCCATCGGGATCAAATGCAGGAGATGATTAAAATTAATGGAATTAATCCCGTTTTCCCTGAGCTAACAGAGACAAGTGCGGGCATAAATTCATCCTCTCATCCCTTGATGTCCCGTCACTCCTGGCTCCCAGCCCACATCCCATCCCGTTTTTCTCATTTTTGCCCCTTTCCCAATCCCAAGGATCCACCCTGGCCCCTCTGGAACATGGATTTGGCCCCATCCCATGTTTGGGCTGCCCCAAACTTCCCTCCTTCCTTCTCTGTGGAGCCACCTGGGCTCCTGCCAGGGATCTCCAAACTCCAGACAGCTCCAAATCCATCCGGATCCAGCCTGGAGGGAAGAAGCAGCGGAGCTGTCTGGGAAAAAGGAGCTTTATGGTAATTCTGGAGCAGGGAACCAGACTTTCGGATGGGAGCCGATTTTTTGGAGGCTTGAAGAGGGATGAGGGAGCCCCAAATCAACGGGGCAAAGCAAGTGGGAACAGAGCAGGAGGAGGGTGAGGCTTGTCCCAGTCTGCCTGGTCAGATCCCAGCTCACACCTGATGGACGCTGTCCAGGATAACACATCCCAAGGGATTCTTCACCCTTGCAGGAGCAGAAAGGGGTGGAAATGGCCAGAGCTGCAGCTCCAGGGGTTCCTGGGGCTGTGGAAAGGCTGTGGAATATCCAGGGGTGGAGGGAGGGGNGGCCAGACAGGTTTGTGTCACAGCACAGCTCAAGTGACATCTGAATTTGGATGTTTCCAAGGCACTTTGTGAGGTGCCTGGTGCATGGGGAGCTGAAATATCAATTAAAAATTGGTTGAAAGTCATTAAATGAAACCTTGTTAGGTTTCGGTTGTGTTGGGGGTTTTTAGTTCAAAAAGACTTTGATATTTTAACTTTTTGTCCTGGCATCAATGGATTTTAAAATTTTTTTTTACTGATTCAGGATCATAAAATATCCAAAGTCTTGAAAATTTCCCATGGGACAGAAAACAAACCAGATGGGATATGGGAAGGGATTCCTTGGGATAAAAAGGTTTTCTTGTAATGATGGATCATGGAGAAGTTGCTATTCCCTTCACTTAATTACAACATTACTATTATTATTATTATTATTATTATTATTATTATTATTATTATTATTATTATTATTATTATTATTATTATTATTATTATTATTATTATTTACAATTATTATTGTATTTTACTTTATTTTCA
>VZTG01004874.1:5435-17107 GCA_013397845.1 Melanocharis versteri | reverse complement strand
AGAGCGGTCAGGCCTTGGGATGAGCTGCCCAGGGAGGTTTGGAGTCGCTGTCTCTGGCAGTGTTCAGGAGGAGTCTGGATGTGGCCCTTGGGGACAGGGTTTGGGGTGATGCTGGTGCTGCTGGGGTGGCACTGGCTGATCCTGGAGGGCTCTTCCCACCTTGATGATTCCATGATTGTGTGAAAAACCAGGAGAGGCTCCAGTGCTTCAAACACTGACCAACAGAAGTGACAAACGTTGCTGGCTGTGCCCAAAGCAGAGCAAGCAGGGATGGATGGGATGTTGGGCAGGAATTGTTCCCTGGGAGGGTGGGCAGGCCCTGGCACAGGGTGCCCAGAGAAGCTGTGGCTGCCCCTGGATCCCTGGCAGTGCCCAAGGCCAGGCTGGACACTGGGGCTGAGAGCAGCCTGGGACAGTGGAAGGTGTCCTGGAGGACGGGATGAGCTTTAAGTTCCCTTCCAACCCAAAGCTTTTAAGGATTCCACGATGCCATGAAATCGGGCTGGCACTGAGGATGGCACTGCCAGGGAGGGACACCAGAGATCCATGACTGTGGTGGCCCCTGAGAGGAAGGATGGATGGGATGGATGGGGATGGGATGGATGAGGCTGGGATGGATGGGGATGGGATAGATGAGGATGGGATGGATGGGGATGGGATAGATGAGGATGGGATGGATGGGGATGGGATAGATGAGGATGGGATGGATGGGGATGGGATAGATGAGGATGGGATGGATGGGGATGGGNTGGATGAGGATGGGATGGATGGGGATGAGTTGGATGAAGCTGAGATGGATGAGGGTGGGATGGATGAGGATGGGACGGATGAGGATGGGATGGATGGGGATGGGATGGATGAGGATGGGATGGATGGGGATGGGGATGGGGATGGATGGGGATAAACTCGATGAGGATGGAATGGATGAGGCTGAGCTGGATAAGGATAAACTGGATGAGGATAAACTGGATGAGGATAAATTCGATGAGGATAAACTGCACAAGCATAAACTCGATGAGGACAAACTGGATGAGGATAAACTGGACAAGGATAAACTCAATGAGGATAAACTCGAAGAGGCTGAGCCTCCTCAGCCAAACCACCTCAGACCTTTGGGCTGGGTTTAATGCTCGGTAAACCCAAGGCGATAACATCAGCCCCAGGGCAGTTGGGAGGCTTAGTAAAGCTCTGTCTCGAGCTTTGAGATGCACAGTGAAAGTCCTTTATGACTCTTTTATTGCTTTTGAGCTGAGATCAAAGCCCCAGCTCTAATCTGATGCCATCCCTTTCATGTTCCTACCACCCACTTGTATCCAAAGTCAATCCCAGCTCAGCCTCTTGGGCTTTCCAGGCTGGCTTGGTTTTCTGGAAAGGTTTTCCAGGGTAATCGTCTGCCTGCTCCTCAGTGGGAGGCTCAACCTTGGAAAAGAGACACAAAATTGCATCATTATTTAGCATCAATATTTTCTCTCGTTATGTTAATTAGGTGGGCGTGTCAGGCCAAAAAAGCACAGGGTTGTATTTAAATTAAATTTTAATTTATTGGCGGTCAAATTTAGGCCTTTTATTATTCACGGGGGGTGTTTTGTAAATACAGATTTATATAGAAGTCACAGAAGACAGAAAATAGGGAATTCATGGATTTTCCTTCCCCTGTTGGAAGTGTCACAGTGTGATTTAATCCTTTTTTTTTTTCCTGGAAGGGAAGGCCACTGCTGGGAATCTCAATTTATTAAATGAATCTTCTCGGGCATCAATTTTATAAAGTGCCTGAAAGCGTGAACTGGACACAAAGGGGCCAAGATGTTGAAGGGTGACAGTAAAAGCTCTGCTGACAGGAGGCTGTGTGGTCCAATTATTATAAAAATAAATAAATAAAGATGAAATAAAATGGGAAAAAAAAGAAGAGTTTGCAACTTCATGCCCAAACCTGATTGAAAAAGAAGGAAAAACAAGAGTTCTATGGAACTCTGGCTTTTGGAAAAAACCCAAACCCCATGGCTGATATTTTTATTTTTGTGTTTATTTTCATTTCTTTTCATTTGATTGGGTTTTATGTTACTCTAAACCTGCTCATTTAAGGGCACAGCTCTCACGAGCCACCTAAATCTGCGCTGGTGCAGCAATTCCCACCTGCCTGGGGATGGAATGAGGAGCTGGGGGATGGAATTTTGAAAAAAGAGGGAACAAAGACTGAAAAAAAGAAATGGAAATGTCTCCGCTCCTGGCAAATCAAAGAGCAGAGGGTTTGAGTTTGGATCTCTCTCAAAAGATTACCTGGAACCCAACTGAAATGTTTGGGATGTTTCCTTTCAGGTTCCTTGGTCTTTGTAGTGAGAAACAAAGGAAAACCCAACTGATAAAATAACAACAAAAAGCTTTTTAAATAACGAGAGATGAAGGCTCAGAAGTTTCGCTTCAGAAGTGCTGAAATAAAACCTTTTAATGCTCTGAAAATGCCTCTCTTGGGGTTTTTTACCTCACCTAGGAGTAATCAGTGAATTAATCTCAGGTTTGGGAGGTTTCTGACTGGCCAGGCTTTTGGATTTGACTCATTTTTATTTGGCAGAGCGAGAGTTTGAGTCCTTTTTATAAACAGAGAACTCAAAGGATTCCCAAAACCAGGAACAGGGTGCCCAGAGAGGTTGATGGTGCCCCTGGATCCCTGGCAGTGCCCAAGGCCAGGCTGGACACTGGGGCNGGAATGGCAGGAATTGTTAAAGAGGAATGTGGGATGACATCACCTCTGGGGTGGGCGGCAGTGCTGCTTTATAGGTGAGAAATTCTCTTTTTCTGGTTTTCCATAGAGTAAGGAGACTGAAGGATTGCTCAGCAGGCAAATTCCAGAGCCTGCATATTCCATAGTGGGAACACAAGTNAACCATTCCGAGACTTTACTTCATGAAAAAATTCAAATGTCCATAAGCCCAGGTGAAAATAAACGCGTTGGAGGAACACAGACACATCCAGTGAAAATTCCCAAGCAACCCAAACCTCTTTTCCATTAGCAGAGTCAGGGGTAGGAGGTTTTTTTTTTTTAATTAGTTGCAAAATTCAAATGTAAAGGTGAATTGCGATGACAGGACCACTTCAAAAAGACAGGTTGGAAGGGACCTCAAGATCATCTCATTCCAACCCCTGCCATGGGCAGGGACACCTCCCACTGTCCCAGGCTGCTCCAAGCCCCAGTGTCCAGCCTGGCCTTGGGCACTGCCAGGGATCCAGGGGCAGCCACAGCTTCTCTGGGAATTCCATCCCAGCCCCTCCCCACCCTCCCAGGGAACAATTTAATCCTAAAATCCAACCTAAACCTTCCCTCCTTCAGTTTGCAGCCATTCCCTGTGTCCTGTCCCTCCATCCCTCATCCCCAGTCCCTCTCCAGCTCTCCTGGATCCCTTCAGGTCCTGGAAGGGGCTCTGAGCTCTCCCTGGAGCTTCTCCTCTCCAGGTGAACATTCCCAGCTCTCCCAGCCTGGCTCCATAGAAAAGCCTCGGAATGGCAGGAATTGTTAAAGAGGAATGTGGGATGACATCACCTCTGGGGTGGGCGGCAGTGCTGCTTTATAGGTGAGAAATTCTCTTTTTCTGGTTTTCCATAGAGTAAGGAGACTGAAGGATTGCTCAGCAGGCAAATTCCAGAGCCTGCATATTCCATAGTGGGAACACAAGTTCAGCAGTTCACCAATAGAGTTTCATTTTTATTTTTTTTTCAATTTTTTTTCCCCAGGGTGACTTTTTTTAACATGCTAAAAATGTCTCATCGTGGTCAAACACAACCCAGGACCTTCCTTAAAATCCCACTCCCTCTCCTGGGGTGTTTGTCTCATCCAGCTCTTTGGAGATCATGGAATGTGACTCATGTTTGCTCTATCAACATTTTTAATCTTTTTTTTTTTTCATTTCAATGCATTTTCAGGGCTTGAGGAGAGGAGAATTTTTGTGGAAAAGGGCAGGGTGAGAGCAGGGTCAAACGGAGCTCGTGCAAAGCTGCACCAAGGGAGGTTCAGGTTGGATATTTGGAAAAATTTTTTGCCTGGAAGAGTGCTCAGGCACTGGAATGAGTTGCTCACGGAAGTGGTGGGGTCACCATCAAGGTGGGAAGAGACTTCAGGATCATCCAATCCCAACTCATTCCAGCACCACCATCATTCCAGAGGGAAGGAGCTTTGCTGCTGTCATCCCACATTCCTCTGGAAGAATTCCTGTCATTCCAACCTCTGCTCTGGAGCCAGGCTGGGAGAGCTGGAGGTGCTCACCTGGAGAGGAGAAGCTCCAGGGAGAGCTCAGAGCCCCTTCCAGGGCCTCAAGGGGCTCCAGGAGAGCTGGAGAGGGACTGGGGACAAGGGCTGCAGGGACAGGACCCAGGGAATGGCTTCCCACTGCCAGAGGGCGGGGATGGATGGGATATTGGGCAGGAATTGTTCCCTGGGAGGGTGGGCAGGCCCTGGCACAGGGTGCCCAGAGAAGCTGTGGCTGCCCCTGGATCCCTGGCAGTGCCCAAGGCCAGGCTGGAGACTGGGGCTGGGAGCAGCCTGGGACAGTGGAAGGGGTCCCTGCCATGGCAGGGGGGGCACTGGATGAGCTTTAAGGTCCCTTCCAAACCCCAACCATTCCATGATTCCATGATCCTGGAGCACAACTGCAGTACCAGCACTGATCCCATCAAGGGAAGGCTCCCAAGGCAGTTTGGTTGAGTTGGAATGGAATTTTCTGCTGAGTTTTCCACCTTTTCCCAGGAAAATCCTCGTATCTGCCTTTCAAAGTCCTGATTTTTGTGTGGAATTTCATCCCCGTTCCTTTCTCTTTGCCATTTGCTGACAACAACACGGGAAGCACTTGGCCACACATTTATCTTCGGGATTAAAGAGAATATCCCGCATTTATCCCGAACTCAAGGATAGCCCACGAAATCCTTTCGCCATTGATTATTTTGATGCATCTCCTGCACTTCCCCCAGGCATCGGGAGCTCCAATTTCCTCCCAGGCTGAACTTTGGCCTCCTGCTGAGGAATCGCTGCAATTTTCCTTGGAACAATTCCAAGCTTTGATTGTTCCCCCATCCATCACCCTGCCCACAATTTGGGAGCAATGATTTTGGCCTATTTTTGCTGCTTAGGGACTAAATTCCTTCAGTTCTTCCACACCTTGATTCCACGTCTTTTTTGAGGTGGTTGGGAATTTTTCCACACTTTCATTCCACGTCTTTTTTGAGTAGCTCGGGAATTTTTTAATATGGAATTTTGGCGTAATTCTGAAGGATTTTCTGGGCAGGATAAAAATTATCACTGGCACTTTAAAGTGTTTTATTCTGTTCCATTTTCTTTTCGATATGGATGCAAGAGAAAAATTCATGGATTTCAAATATAATGACCCTTAAAATACAAAATAATAATAGTAATAGTAATAATAATAATAATATTAATAGAATATAAAATATGAAAGAGAAAGATATGAAAAATATTTCAAAATTCCTACTGTGTTATTCCCTTTTTTTCCAACACGAGTCTGGGATGGGAACAGCACTTGGAGAGAGCAAGGAATGATATGGAGGGAATGATGATGAAATAAGGCTGAACTAAAGACTTTGGCCCAGATTCTTGCTCTTCTTCCCTAAATCCCACAAAGTTGAGCTGCTTTTACACCAAACAGCAGCAGGGCTGGGAATCGAGGTGGTGTCATCCAGTTTGAAGCTCCCCCCGAAAGTTGGGAATTTTCCGGAACCGGGATTTGAAGCGTCCCCGAATTGGGCCGCCCACACAGGAAACGTCTCGGAGCAGGTGCTCCGTCCTGGCTGGCTCCACCAGGGTTTGTGGGATTCTGACTCAGTGCCCAGTTGTGATCCCAAACAAAAGGCTTTCAGAGAAATTCCGAGGCAAGAAATCCAGGAGGATGAAGTGACGGGAATGACGGTCCCGAAATGCATGAAAAGGGAGGAGGTGTTGGGAAAAAGCCAAAAAAAATCCCCCTGGTTTTGTGTTGGGTTTGCTTCTCCTGCTTCCCAAATCACCTGGTGGAGGATATTCCAACCAACTGTTTGTTTGAACATATTAAAACCGTCAGAATTCCGACTGAATAATCACTCCTGGATTAAAGTTTTGGGAATACTGCCAGGAATTACAGCAAATGCTGGTTTAATTTTATTTTTCACATGTCACGTTTTGGGGCTCCACAAGCTCGCAAAAATAGAAGAAAAACCCTACAAAACTGGAAAAATTTGCTGCTTGCTTGAGTCCAACTGATCTAGCTGGAATTCAATGATCCTGGTGGGTCCCTTCCAACTCAGGATATTCCAAAATTCCATAATTTAAGTCACAAGCTGAAGTTTAATGTTTTACTTCCAGGGTTTGCTCTCTCTTCTCTCCCCGTCTCTCCTGCCACCTTCTCAGCAACATTTTCTCTGTGACCTCCCATTTATTTGATGCCTAAATCCCCGCTTTTAATTTCTGTTGGAAAACAAAAAGAGGGATAAACAGTCACATTTCCTATCAGAGGAGTCAGCACCCTCCTTCCTGTGATTCCATGATTTATTAATATTAAAAATGTCAGAATTCTAGTGCTGGTCTGCACTGGGGAACCATTTCTGGCTTATGTCGTGTTGGTGAAAAATAGAGAGCGCTTTCCCTATTGGAAAAGAGATTTCCAAAAATATCTAAATATCCATATTTATGGTTCAGTTTTCTTNCCAGCTCTCCTGGATCCCTTCAGGCCCTGCAAGGGGCTCTGAGCTCTCCCTGGATCCTTCTCCTCTCCAGGTGAGCACCTCCAGCTCTCCCAGCCTGGCTCCAGCCCTCAGAGCATCCTGGTGGCCTCCTCTGGACTCATTCCAACAGGTCCACGTTTTTTGTTGAATTGGGAGCCCCAGAGTAGAGATTGGGAATCGCCTTCCCACCCTTCGCTGTGCAGGAAGTCAAGGGAATGAGCTGGGCCTACAACTCTTTCTTTACAAAGCTGAAGCTGGGTGAAATGAAACCTTCCCTGCCTCAACCCTGAGCCTGAGGTGCCTTAAGTGATTTCAGCACTGAGAGCCTTCAGCTTTCCCTACAGCTTTGTTTCACTGGAATATCCAGATGGAAACCACATTCCAAGGATGGCTCGGTCCCCGTGTGAGTGTCAGAGAGCAGCCCCTGGCACTGGGAATTCCCTGGCACTGGGAATTGTGGAACTCCATGAGGTTCTCCTGGGAACAGCTGGGAATGTCTCATGCTCTGCTCTGCCTTTCTCCCATCAGTCCAACTCATGGAGCTCCAAGGATCCCGTTGTGGGGCTGATTCCCACCCTGGAGAACCTCACAAGAGAATTCGAGGTTTTTAAATGTTTCACTGTGACCCTGCAGCTAAAAAAGTGCAAACCCACCTATTTTAAACCAACTCCTGTGGCAAGAACACGGAATATTTCACTTCTCAGGGGCTGGTGAAGGAGTCTGTGGGCACCTGCAGACACCCACGAGCACAAAGCCTCGTTTTAATCATTAATCCAGCCAAACTCAAGATTAAGTTGTCGTGTCCCAGCCTAACGTGCTGAAAAGATCAAGGCATTTAACAAAGTGTAAAATCCATCCCACTGACGACGAGAGAAACGTCGCTCTTTCCAGGGAAAAGTCCATGCTTTTTTTTCATTAAAAATGTGGCTTTTTAATGAAAGCTCTTTGTGTCTGGTTCATATTCTGGGCCATGAGAACAGATTGGGGTTGTTGCTGTTGTTTTGGCACATTCACAGCCTGAAGGGCTGCACCACTTGAGTGTTTTCCTAACAATCTGAACTCCTTGGCAGCCAGCCCTGCTCCAGAGTGGATTACTCCTCTCTCCTTTAATGGGATGGTTCATTAGCAGATCCAGTCTTGTAGCTGGGGATGAGAGGAGAGGAGGGAAAATTGAAGAATTTCTGAGCTGCTTCATGCTCAGTTCACAGCTCTGGGAACTCAGACCCAGCCTTGAGACACTCAGTTAATTACTCTCTGTCTCGGAGTGATTATTCCTGACCCAGCTTTCTCCTCACGGAGGTTAAACTCAGCTTAATTGTGGAGGGAGAATTAAAAAATCCCAACCCTGAGAGAGCAAAGATCGACTGTGGGAGACTTTTCAAGCTGCTTTTTAAGATGGAGTTGGCAAAGGGCACCTAAAATTTAGGTTACCTGGGGAAAGGGCTGGAAAACACATCCTGGGAGAGGATGGTTGGGGTTTAGTCTGGACAAGAGGAGACTCAGGGGGCTCTGAAAGTCTCTTCCAACGCTGATGATTCCATGATTCTGTGAAATGAGAGGTGTCTGTGCTGAGACAGAGCTTGCCCAAATAACACAACCAATTTACAGAGCAATTCTCTTAAACTCGGGTTATTCGGTGTGAGAACGTCTTGGTGAAGATTCCTCCCTCGCTCCCATAAATCCCAGCTTTAGGAACGGTTTAGAACTTAAAAATAATCATTATCCTACTCCAGCCTTCCTTTCTTTCCAGACAACTGTGCTGGTGCTGTCCAAGCTTTCCCCATCTGCTGCAGGGCTCCTGTAATCCCGCTTTTCCTGAGAGCAACTCGTCATCACACCCTGAGTAAATCCCAGTTTGCTCAGACTCCACGAGTGGGCCAGGAATGTTCAGTGCCTCGTTCCTGCAACATTTCCACAGGAATATGAACTTCCAAGAGCAGAACACAACATGCCTCTGGTGAGTAATAAAATACAGAATTTCCTCGCTGCTGGAATTAAATAACCTCATTCTGTCACTCACTGGAGGATATCACCAGTTGCAAATCTCGGCTTTTAGGGAAAACCACCGGAGGAAAGGGGAACAGGTGATTTTTAGCTTTAGGCTGGAGCTGTGGAAAATACTGAAAGCATCCATCTGTGTGTATTTCTCCTCTCCTTAAAAAGGATTGCCAAATTTAGCTGTCTGCAGATTGTTGGAGGGGAGGAATAAAGGTGGAGTTGTCTGAGAGTAAAATTCTGTGTGGTGGGAAGCTTTTACTCCATCCAAGGATTCCAAGCTGCCCCTCGGTGTAAGGCAGAACAATCCCTGTGGAGCAGCTGTTCCCAGAGCTCCCGGGAAGGTCTGTGCTGTTCCTCGCTCAGCGATGGTCACAGGCAGCTGCCCCTCTTGGGAGGATTTGATTTTCACAGAATTTCAGGGTCATCAAGGTGGGAAGAGCCCCTCAGGATCATCCAGGGCCACCCCAGCAGCACCACTTGATTTTTTCCTAACAGCTTGAACTCCTCGGCAGCCAGCCCTGCTCCAGAGTGGATTACTCCTCTCTCCTTTAATGGGATGGTTCATTAGCAGATCCAGTCTTGTAGCTGGGGATGAGAGGAGAGGAGGGAAAA
The DNA here is from genome assembly GCA_013397845.1 of Melanocharis versteri. NCBI lineage: Eukaryota > Metazoa > Chordata > Aves > Passeriformes > Melanocharitidae > Melanocharis > Melanocharis versteri. The sequence goes on along the minus strand of VZTG01004874.1, from coordinate 7,798 downwards.
TTGAAGAATTTCTGAGCTGCTTCATGCTCAGTTCACAGCTCTGGGAACTCAGACCCAGCCTTGAGACACTCAGTTAATTACTCTCTGTCTCGGAGTGATTATTCCTGACCTGGTTTCCTCCTCATGGAGGAAGGAATCAGCAGCATCACCCCAAACCCTGTCCCCAAGGGCCACATCCAGACTCCTCCTGAACACTGCCAGAGACAGCGACTCCAAACCTCCCTGGGCAGCTCATCCCAAGGCCTCACCGCTCTGCCAGGGAAATTTTCTTTCCCAATCTCCAACTGCCCCTCCTCTGGTGCAATTTGAGGCCATTTCCTCTCCTCCTTTCCCTGCCCCTCCTGTCAGGAGTTGTGGGGAGCAATGAGGTCCCTCCTGAGCCTCGTTTTCTCCAGACTTTCCAGGGATCCAGCTCCCAGTTTTATGGACCTCTCAGATACCCAGCTTCTCCATAAAACTCACAGATCCAGCAGCTGAAAAGTTCAAGATGGAGCCTCCTCTTTCCTGCAGCACTTTCTGCTTTAATACATTCTGAATAAAACCTTTTCATATGTCTGAAAAAGCAAATTCCTGCTCGAACCAGTTCAGGGGGAAGTTAAAGATGTCCATGGCAACAAAATAAATAATGGAGTAAAAAATGGGTCACGCTTTGTTACATTATCTCATGATAGCACAGATCTTTTTTTTTGAAGTGTTAAACTGTGGCTTTTATTTAGTGCAGCTCCCCAGCCAAGGCTGGCATTAGTCAGTATGTAATTTATTAGCCCTGATCCTCTTTCTGCAGGAGTCGTTTTAAATAAAATTGGGGCTGGTTTTTATTTACTGCAACTCCTGGCCTTCCCTGGCAGGCAAAAGTGAACAGCAGGAAAAGCTGTCAGGGAGTTTTCAGGCAGGGAATTGCACTGGGAATGTCCCAGGGTGGTGGTGAGCACGTGGAGGGGCAGCAGTGGTTTGTGCTGGGGGTTCCACATTTTCCCAACGTGGGCAGCAGGGAGAGAAATCTCCTTCCAGCAGTGAAATTCCTAGTGCTCAAAGCCTGGAGAACCTTCCAGAGGACACCAGGGAGTTTAACACTTCTTTTCATGAGGCAGGTGCATGAGGGGGGTCGAGATGAAGGCAAAAATTCCTGCAGGATTCTCCTGGGCAGCTGAATTCTCCTCCTGAGATGGAAAAAAAAACAAAAAACAAACAAAACAGAGGCTTAACCTTCCTGAATATATTTTTAATTAACACCTCACCTCCTGGGAATTCACTCCCTGGGACACACTTCATGTGAGGGCAGAGACAGCCACTCAAGGGAACAACCTCACTTTGAAAATCTTGGGAAAAACCCTCTTTGAAAGTCTTGAACTTTGAAAATCTTTATTTTCCCAGCTTTTCTGAGGCACGTGGAAGGGGAAAATCATCCCCAGCTTGGAGCTGATCTCTCCCCACACTGATCTCAGCCTGCCAGGGATCCTCCTGAGCCTGCTACTCCTTGTTTCCGATTTTTAAATTCCCTGCTGGAATGTTGAGCCTGAGAAAGGTTCAGGTACATCCTGCCCCTGTATTTTTTTTTATCTGGGCTGTGCCTGGAAGGTCTTGAATCCAATTTTCCTGCTTTAAAAATCTGGTTTGGGAATAAAGTCTGAGAGGGGGGAAGGTGAAAGAGATGGATTGTGATCCCAATCCAGCTGCTGGGAGAGTGGGGAAGCTGCAGAGTCCTCACATATCTTGTGTCTCTTTAATACCTTCAGTGGAGCTGCAGGAAGGGTCCGAGCTCCTTTTTCAGCCCCTCCCTGGCTGAATGTCACCCAAACCGAGGTGACATCACTCTGCCACTCTCCAGCCTCCACTTCTCCTCATTTTTGACCTGGAAATGTGTTCAGCATCCCCGAAAAGTGGGAGATTTAACCCCTCCTCCAACAAGCCTTTAGCTCAGTGGTACAATCTGAACGTCCAGCAGAGGACTCAGATATCCAAGGAGAGCAGGTGGATTTGGGTGAAGCCATGGCAGGGATTTCCATGGATTTTTCCCCTCAGATGTCCAATGAGAGCAGGTGGGTTTGTGTTAAGCCATGGCAGGGATTTCCATGGATTTTTCCCGTCACATATCCAAGGAGGGCAGGTGGATTTTGGGTGAAGCCATGGCAGGGATTTCCATGGATTTTTCCCCTCAGATATCCAAGGAAGGCAGGTGGGTTTTGGCGACAGCCATGGCAGGGATTTCCATGGATTTTTCCCCTCAGATGTCCAAGGAAGGCAGGTGGATTTGGGTGAAGCCATGGCAGGGATTTCCATGGATTTTTCCCCTCACATATCCAATGAGGGCAGGTGGGTTTGGGTGAAGCCATGGCAGGGATTTCCATGGATTTTTCCCCTCA
>VZTG01004873.1:267451-315857 GCA_013397845.1 Melanocharis versteri | reverse complement strand
TCCCGGCCGCCGTAGGTCCCGCCCCGCCCGGGCGGGCCCGCGGAGCGCGGCACGCTGGGAAATGGAGTCCCCTCCTCAGGCGGGGTGGCGGCCATGCGGTGCCGGCCCGGCCGCGTTTCCGACCCCCGGCTGAAGCAGCGCATCAAGCAGGTACCGCCCGCCCGCCGGGGCACCCCCGGTACCCCCGGCACCACCGGCACCACCGGCACCACCGGCACCGGCAGCCGGCGGGGGGGCTCGTGTGGCCCACTCCGGCTGAGGGGCCTTGAGCATCCGGCGCGCTCGGTGGCAGGAGAGCACCAAACCCCGGCCCTGCCTCTGAGGGCTTTAAAAAGGCTTTAGAAAGGCTTTAGAAAAGTCTGTTTGTTTATTTGATTTATTTTAATTTTCTGTAAAGTCGCTTTGTTTTCTCTCATTCTTCTGTCCTCTTCAGTAGTTCTGGTCTTGAGGCTGGCTGCTGCTTCAGATGTGGAGTGAATTGGGCAAAAGAAATACACTCAAAGGATAGACAGATAGATAGATATGTATATATAAATACACACATATACAGTGTGTATATGTGTATATATGTATACATATATATGTAGATATATAGGTATATGTATATATGTGGTATATATGTATGTGTATGTAAATGTGTGTGTGTGTGTGTATGTATATATATATATATTTATATTTGGACCTTAGGAAGGGTTTCTTCGCAGGAAGGGTGATTAAACATTGGAACGGGCTGCCCAGGGAGGTGGTGGAGTCGCCGTCCCTGGAAGTGTTTAAGGAAAGACTGGATGTGGCGCTCAGTGCCATGGTGTGTTTGATATGGTGGTGATCGGTCGTAGGTTGGACTCGATGATCTCAGAGCTCTTTTCCAACCTAATTCATTCTGTGATTCTGTGGTATTGGTAAATGGCGTTTGTGTTTGGAAACGTGTACAGTGATTTTATTGAATGGCTGAGAAAAGGGGAAAATGGGATTACTTCCCAAATACCTGTGGGAAGAACAGGGAAAACTGTGATTCCTTCAAGTGGCACAGTGCTGTGTCACATCCTAGGATAGTTTGTAATGACTTTGCACCTTGAACACAAGGCTTATGAGCTTCTGTATAAGTGTTCTCCACTTCTAATTCCTTAAAATGAGAGAGTGACTGCTTGGCGGAACTTGCTTGGTTTAATTCACAAGATCACATTGAGTGAGCCTTGACTATTCCAAAGTGGAAAACCCAGCTGGGTTTATGGTAAGCTTGATGTTTCTTGCAGGGCAGGAGCTGCCCACAGGTGATCTGAAGTGCAACATAATTTTAAAAGCTAAATCTGTATTCAATTTAATTATTTGATATAGAGGTATTAATTTGAATGTGAGTTTGAAATTCTCATCACTGTGGCATTTGTGATACAATATCTTTTAGGGTGATTCTGTATTTTCTTCCCCCTTTTTTAAGAAGGAATCCACCTTTACAGTATCAAAAGTTCTCGCTGCTGATTTGGAGAGTGGGGGAAGAAAGCAAGTGGAGTACAGTTGTACATGAAATTTAGTACATTTTTTCACACTTTTATAGTTGGGGTTTGAAAATGGGTTGGATTAGCTGCTGTCAGAGCAATAAAAAGGCTTGATAGAATTCACTTTAATTAATATACTTCTCTATAGTATTCTTTGAAATATCTTGTAAAGATTAAAGTTGTTCTTATGACAGTATCCATGCCGATTGATCTAGATGATTTCATTTTTAGGGTAGATCTAAACCAAAACGAGGATAATTGAGAGGAACCAAGACGATAAGATGGTGTGTGGGCTACAAAGTCAGCTTTCTTACTAAGTAAAAATAACAGAGTTGACCCAGCAGAAGTCATCAAAGCCCCCAAATGTAGGATGCTGCCTTTCCCCAGGAAGCAGAGCTGCCCAGTAACCTGTGATTTAATAAGCATTTCCCATTTCATTGGGAAATACTGTCTGGTGTGTTGCAAGGCGGTGAAATGCTGATTCTGATTTTCATTTCGACTTCTAAGGAGGGTAGAATTTTAAATAGGCGTATTTGCTTGAGCTGTTCTTGTGAAGTGATTGACAAAGATTTTATTCCCTGCTTCAAATTCTTCATTTCAGTATCTTGCAAGTAGTAAATGTGGGCAGTATGTTGACATTGGAATTCTAGCATCTGATTTGCAGAAAACCTACAGGTGAGCCAACATTTGTCTTCTTACATCCTGTGTTCAAAATGGAGAATGTGTTACTTTGTTCTTTTACATTCATTATAAAAGCTACAATTTTCTTCGTGTTAACTTCATTGCCAGTTGTCGAGGTTGATTGAAGCAATAAGATTGTTTCCCTCTGCTGATATATTTAATGACTCATATTTTATTAATGCATTGGCATTACGAGATCTAGTTGGTTGTGGTTTGGGTTTTTTGTGGGTTGATTTTTTTTTTTGTTTTAAATAAAGAGCTGCAGATGCGTTGCAGCATGTTGGGGTTTACCCCAGTGAGTTTAAAATATGGGGGAAAATGACACTTCAGTGCAGACATAGGGGGAGATACAGGATCCAGTAAGACACTAATCTTGCTTAGTTGCTCAGCAGGACACAGATGGTGTTTTCACACAGGTAGTTTTGAATAAGAATCTGTGTGGAAGCTTGGGAATCAACTTCCCATGTACTTTCTCCACTGGGAATGACATTATGTTGAGGGAAAAATCGGTTGGTATAACCTGTTTATTTTGGTTTTTTTCAGTGTAGATTATGGACGAAGAAAAAGAAATGCCTTTAGAATACAAGTTGCAAAAGGTAGATCTGTTATTACTGTGTCCAAGATGCCAAATTCTTTGATTATGCTTTGGCTGTTAATTCTTAACATGGTTGAACATTTTCTTGCAGTGTTTGAAATAATTAGTAATGAAAAAGAATGTGAAGATTTGGCACTTTTAGAATCTGAACATGTGGCAAAAAGAGCAAGACAGCAAGAGAAAAATGAGTAAGGAGAATTTTTACCACTAGATTAGCAATGCCATTGCTGTTACCATTTCTTTAAAGCTTTCTGGGTTTGGTTTATTACATTTTGGTTGTTTCAAGGTTGCAGGTGGATCCTTGATATCCCATAGGCTTGTCTTCTTTGGAAGTTACCTGTAGTTATTGGAAAACCTTTTGCCACTGAAGACAAGCAGATACTAGAGCCAGTCATGATTTCTCTGTTGTGGGGAACATACAGCCCTGAATTGGTGGACAACCTTATGGCTTCCTTGATAGTTTTCCACGTAATGCCCCGTTCCACATGTGTTTCAGTTCCTTTGTTTTGTTCTTAATCTTTCTTGGGTGTGAGAGATACTGGCTCCATCTGAGAGATGAGACTACAAGACAGGCTATTGGGAGTAAATCACAAGTGGGTGTGAGATTGGAATGAAGATTTCCTGACTCCTAACACTATTCATAATCTCATGCAGTGTTCTGTTTTCTCCAGCCTGGGATAGATACTAAGGATCTCATGGGAAAGTAGGACACTGTTGTCAGAAGGATTGGTCTGGTTCAGCAGTGATTTGCTCCTACTTCCCTCAGTGAGAATGAACTTACATCACTTTTATATAGATCTGTCTTTCAGGCAGGTTGGCAAATTGATCCAACTCGTCACACACTTGGAGAGCATGCATTTTTTAACTTTCCATAGTAGAAGATTGGGAGCATGGGAGTCAGGAATTTCTCTCCAGCATTAGGCTACATTTCATGGTTATGGGGAACCACATTGTGGGAATTGCTTTTGTTTTATTTTACAGATGTCTCACTTGCAGTTCTGCTCTGATAAATTAATAGTTTTTGTCTTTCTTCCCTGCTAAGGACCACTGGAAGTGGCACAGATGACTCTGATTTTGATGATTATCCAGAAGATCTAGTAAGTTGTATTTTATTATCATTGTCTGTATTTGTATAATATATGATTCTATGCTGCGGAATTGCACTTGAGGTGTTTAAAAGGAGAGATAAAGTCTAGTCAGAGTTGGCAATTCCAACTGAGAGTTCCAGCTCTGTGGAGCTGGAAGAAGGCTGTTTTCTGGAGGAAAAAGAGGAACTTGTGGTGGGGAATCACCTTTGGGAAGGCACACTGGGGGCCTGAAGGACTTGGCTATCAAATGGATGAAGTGATTGAGGGAACCCACATCTCCGACTACTGCCAAAAGAGGTGCCTGTCCATTAGCAGGAGTCGTTCCAGGGTAAATTGCAAAGGCTGCTGCCCCTTCAAGCAGCACAAGTAGGTTTATGTGCAGTCATTTGATTTGCAGAAGGGTGGGTTGGCAGATGCATTGCCTGTATTCTCCAGCAGGGATAATGCTGGATTATGTTTATGAAATAGTTTTCATTGGCCTCAATATAAATAATCCAAGTAATAACCTGTCCTGTGTGTTTTCTTTACAAATGTGTGGATCTGCAGTCTACAAATCACATGAACAGTTCCCTGCTGAGCTTGTACAAGAAAGGAAATCCTGATTCTGTTCCACCCACTCCAAAAAGTGACCCAATGGAGACCCCTCCCCCTGTGAGAACAGCACCTCAAACAAGCACCCTCGCATCAGAAGCCAGAGGTGAAAGACGAATCTCTGATGGTGGCTGGTTCATTGATAAAACTCCTGATGGGAAAGACTTTTTCATTGACCTCTCTGAGGATGGAGAAGGAGAGGAAAAGAAACTGATTTCTGAGGTACTTTGTGTTTCACAAACCCGAGGTGTTTTAAGTAGATGTATGAATTGAGTTGGCCCATTTCAAGCACATTTGTACGAGAGGTAGAAAGTGACCAAATAATGAGTTTCTTCCAGATTATTTTGGGGAAAGTGTACTGCTCAGTACTAGGGAGGCCCAGATTAGTGCCCATACTGAGAGAAAGATGAGTGGAACATGGCTGTTATTTATTGCATTTGCCAGTGGTAAAGTCGTAGTGACCCTGGGGAAAACAGGAAACTTCTTTTTATTTCTTTTATCCTGTAATAGTCCTCTCACGTGCAGCTAACTTGTGTTAGCACTTAATAACATTTTCTTACACCACCTTGTGACTTACTAGAAATAAAAATTGTTTCCGGTGGAGTAAATACATTCATACAGTTGTATTCATCCCCAGAGTGGATTCCTCTATGGCATGCAAATAACTGGTGTCTGATTTTGGTTAGTAGCTTTGTGGAGGTTTGTTTGGTTTTGGTTTGGTTTTTTTGCTTATTACTATGTTCTCTTAACAAAAAAAGTGACTATTTTAATTAACCCATTTAAAAAATGGCAAATCCTAAGTACAGAAAAGAATTTCTACTAAAAGAATGTGTAAATTCATTCGTTGCTTGTCTTTATTTATACAATTTGTGTAAGTTCAGCATCATAGATACACATTTTGTTCTTTGGAGTTTTTGCAGAAGTTCACTGGCTTGGAAGGTTTTGTGTATATAATTTTGGTTTTGTGTCCTAGAAATCAACAGAATTTTCTGTCTTGGAGAGTGAAAGAAAGAAGACAAAGGGCAGGAGAGCAAAAAGAAAAAAAGAATTTCCGGATATAGATGGAGAAATTGAATCCATGTTACTTAAGAAAGGTGAGAAGTTATTTTTGGTGTGTTGCTCCAAACAAAGAGATGGTCTTAGACCATGGAGTCTGTTACCAGAGAAGTGTTTTCTGATGTGCAGAGAAGTGACCTCAGGCAGTTTTTAAAAGAAATTTAGCCTTGATGTTCTAATAAATATAAATAATACTACTCTGTATGCTTAGCTATTTGTTTAGGCTGAGTACCTTTCTGTTCTGTATTAGCAAATACATTTATACCGTGGCTAAATTTGTGTGACTTTTCCTCCTTGACAGTGAGAAGTAAGGGATCAGAGCTTTACCACCCTTCAGTGAAGTTCGAGGATGTAGGAGGCAATGATGAAACATTAAAGGTTAGTTAAAATTTTATTTGTGGGCTACAGGATGCACTGAATAAAATGTCTTATGAAAAATGGCAGAGAAGAAATATTGCGGAGTTCATCTGCATGGCACTGAGAAAAGCTGCTTATACCAACAGCAGTAAAGTTGTTGGTTTTATGTTGATTAATCTTTCTGTAAGCAGTCACTGAAATCATATTGATAAACAGAACTTTATTTTGCCCTGTCTGTAAGCATAGCAATCTGTAATACTAATTCTGCAATTTAAATGGAGCTCTGTCTCATTCTTTACAGGAAATATGCAAAATGCTCCTCCACATCCGTCACCCTGAGGTCTACACCCACTTAGGAGTGGTTCCACCTCGGGGCTTTCTTTTACATGGGCCACCAGGATGTGGGAAGACACTGCTGGCACAGGCAATTGCTGGGGTGAGATGGTTTCACATTTACAGCTTCTTCCTTTTCTGAGTTACGTTTAGAGGGAAAGACAATAATCTTCCTTCAGAACACACTAGAGCTTTTCATTTTAGCCATCCTATGATAGTCTGAAATATGTTAATCTTTACTTCCTTTGTTTGAATTCCATCTGAATCTTTACTTGGCAGGACCTCATATGTAAAGAGGAGTCATAGTGACGAGGTTTTTTGTTTGATTTAGCTGTTTTGAGGCATTCCCAGAACAGCAATACAGGCACGGGTGTTTTGAGAAGGGTATAAATGAAAGATAATTTTGGTTAAATTTACCATAGTGTTTCAAGTCTAGACTCAACCTTACCACCTTTTTTGAGGCTTTAGTTCAATTCTGTTGGGTGGCATCTGTTGAACAGCTGATTTCTGAATTCCAAAACTGGATGTTGCCTTGCCTGTGTCATATTGATGTTTTCAGAGCACATGGCACTATTGGTGTTAATAGTTTGGGATGTGGTGAAGCTACTGTACCACTGTTCATGTTTTGGAAATAAATCTAGGGAGTCTGAAGGGCTCTCAGTGATAATCATGGACATTTCTTTTTCTTTAATACAGTTGTTCCTTAAATGTCACTGATTATAACCTTAAATTTAGATGCATGTAAATTGCTAACTTTCGTGGTGCAAATAAAGAAAATACTGATGTTTATTCCTTAAATGTTGGTTACACCCTTCTGACATTGTTTCAAATGTATTAATTAATAAGATTTAGATGTTTTCTTTCTAATGCCATACTGTAAAACTGGACCCTTTGAATAATTTGATGATATTTAATTCTTCAGTATTTGTATCCTGGAAGGGTACTACATTCGAGAAAAGAAACATGTCACAAGTGAAAAACATTCAGATGAAATAAATTTAATGACTGCTTCTTAAATATTTTTTTTTCCTTAAGAAGAGATTTTCAGTAGTGCTATTTTAGGCAAATTATCTTCTTTGAGCACCGTAGGGTCTCTGGTGGCCTTGAGTTGCATAAATTAGGGTTAGTTTTCTTTTATATGTAGTTCCAAGGGCTTGAAATAGGCTGCAACAAACTGTAGCACTACTGTGCTACAGTCTATTTGAGTTGCAGTTGTATTTATTTATTTTTAATAGCACAACACTTTGAGTGTGAGTTTTACAAGTGTCTTCCTGTACAGTCCTGCCCAGATATTTCTGGAACAGAATTCTGGGAACCAAACCTGGTGGGGAATACCTTCCAGACTGCTAAGCAATGCTTTGTTATCCATTTTAAGTTGGAGGATGCTCCTTATCTTTTTAAAAAATTCTTTAAGATTTAGTTTTGAGTATGTGATTTGTAGGTTTAAAAGATGTTATATTGAAAAATATTTGTCCTCAAGGACAGCCACCATTTCTAACCTCTGGATATATCGCACAATGTTCTTGTTTCTTCCAGGAGCTTGAGCTCCCGATGTTGAAAGTGGCAGCAACAGAGATTGTGTCTGGAGTGTCAGGGGAATCTGAACAGAAACTGAGAGAGCTGTTTGAGCAGGCTGTGGTAAGACACCCACTGGAAGTAGCTCTGTGAATTGTTTGTCTTTTTCTTTGTATAGATTCATACTTCGTTGCTGTGGTTTGAATTTGGGTAAGTGTGAGTGAGTGAATCTTTATCCTGCTGCACACATGACTTGTCTCCCCTTCTGTGACCAGAATTCCATTGTACTGTCATGATGTCACAGAGCACAAAGCTTACTATTCTGAAGCCTTGACAAAAGATGGTTCATCATAGCAATGTAAAGAGAGCAACATAAATTATTTACATATTTGGATCTGCTTGGCTTGATATATAAAAGAAAAAAATTAAGAGCAGTTCATTGTGGTTTTCTGTTACAAGAAATTTTTGTTTGTTTTGTATGGCATGGAGTTTGAGTGAATATGAGAGACCTTAGGCTTTAGGGTTCTAGGTAGAAAGCAGGAAATTTGCAACAAACATGATAAGAGCAGGAGAAAAGTTGAAGTCTTGCTTTGGTGTGACTTCTGGATGTAGTAGGAAGCAAAGAGAATGAGACATATTGATATAATTTTAATTTAAAGAAATGCAGATGTTTCTGGTTTTTGGTATGTGGCTAATGTTTTATTTCATGAGGTCAGTTTTCTGTTCCTGACCTCTGAGAATGTTCTGGTTTTCTGACTTAATTTCATTTTTCTACTCTCCACCACAACTGTATATGGATATTTAAAGTATGCTCCTGTAAAAAAGAATCCTAAACAGGGCGAGAAGGTTGATTGTGAAGCTGTTGGTTATATTTCCAGTCCATACTAAATTTTAATTTTTAGAGAGCCTTGTTAAGAAGTTGTTTAGAATAAAATTACATAGGTTATGGCAAAGGATTTGTAGAAATTAGGTCTTTTTTATGTGTAGTGATTGAGAGGAGGCTGCTCTAAATTACTGCTACAGAAATAACATCTATTGCATAAAATATGCTTAAAATAAAATATCTTGCCTTTCTTATAGTCTCTCACATTCTCTTAAGTAGTTTTTCCGCTTAGTTTTCGGAGCAGTTTTTGTGCAGGGGAAAAGACAAGGATTCCTCGTTCTTGGTGTGCTGTGGGATCTGTTCGGCCTTTTCCCGTGTCACCGCGGGAAAGGGAATGACCACGAGATGGCGCAGCTGGTGCCTGGGAACACCCGGCGCAGCGGGTGTGCAACGCGGGTTTTTTACACGGGACTTTTTTGGAACGTGGTTCCAGAGTTTTCCTTAAGTATTCCTTTGCACTGCTAGTGGTTTTCGTGAATATTGATAATCTTACATCAGTTAAGCATTGTTCTATAAGTTACACTAATTATTTGTCCATATTATTGTTGGCTTTTGACGAAGTTAATGAAATTTTAGAACGCCTGTGGGATTTTCTCACTGCTCATTTTTACTCTTTGAACGTGGTCAGGCTCTGTAGTAGTCTTGAAGTTCCATGACCACCTACTGCTCCTTTTGTTCCATTCTGTGTGTCAGTAATGCTACTCTTGAAATTCCACAGCTCTAATGTCACTAACAAACAACAAACCAGACCAGACCTTTCTTGTGTGATTTTCGTTTATGGACTTCAGCAGGCAGTCACAATGGAATATTTAGGGAAAACATAAAGCAACATAGAGGTATATTTAAATTTTAGACAGCGTGTAGAGATGTTTTGAATCTCATGCCTTAATTATTCCGTAGCTTCAGCTCAGTGAAGTTTCATAGTCTGGTGGCTCCCTAGGTTGTCAGCAAGAACAACAGAATTGTTCCAGGACTTGACTGTGCAGCAGATTGACAGTAATAGTTACAGATCAGAAAACCTGAAACGTTTCTTTCTTCTAATACACTCTGTCAGTGTAATTTTGTAATTCTGGATCTTTCTCGTTCCTAGTCTAGTGCTCCGTGTGTCCTTTTCATTGACGAGATCGATGCGATCACCCCGAAGAGAGAAGTGGCATCGAAGGACATGGAGCGGAGGATTGTAGCTCAGTTCCTCACTTGTATGGATGGTGAGTTTCAGGAACAGCTGTGCTAAGACCAGATTATAATTATCAGCCTCACTGTCTGCTTCGCTTCAGTAGTGACTTGTGCTTACTTTAGAGGAGATAGTGGCAATAATTTTTCGTATTTTGTCACAGTTTGCCTGGGGAGTGCTGGGAAGATCAAAATAAATTTGAAGGGGTGTTACTTCAATATTTTCACAGTGGTCTGTACAGCATTGTATAAACCTGTCTGTTGTATAAACAGAAATAATGGGGGAACCTGTTAAATTTATTAATAATTAATCTGTTAATTTTTAATTTTTTTTGCTTGCTTGTGTGAAATGCAAGTTTTAGGTAGTAGAGATAGAGATGAACAGCAGTACAGTCTGACTGTTGATTAGTCTGTCTCTGCTGACTACTATCATGTGCTGCAGAAACAGAGTGCCACAGCTGTGGGAACAAAGTTTGGACAGTGAGTATGAGTACTGACTTCCTTCCTTCCTTCCTTCAGACTTGAATAATGTGGCTGCCACTACCCAGGTCCTTGTTATTGGAGCAACAAACAGACCTGACTCACTGGACCCTGCACTGAGGAGAGCTGGGAGATTTGACAGAGAAATTTGTTTAGGGATCCCAGATGAAGGGGCAAGAGAAAAGTATGTGTTGTAAAATTAAACTTTCTTTTTGATACGTTGATAAATAAGAAAATAATGTGTAATTTAACATACAAATGAAGGAAAAGTGTTTTATTGTGTTTAGTTCTATTTGTACCTGTACACATCTGTGGGTCAGCACACACTGAAAAGCTACAGAAGACATTAAGTGTGCATCTGTTTCCCTTGATAGCTGTGTCTACATTTGGAGTGATTTCCTTTCTTGTGTGCACATCTGCTTTTAGCATTATGTTAATGGCTTTCAAGTGCTCTAACAGTACAGATGATGGAGTCAAATGTGTCTTTTCTCGTATTCAGGAAGTTAACATTCTGTCTTTGGTGCTCTCTATGTAACTATTAAAGTGCGAACATAATTAACTAAAGCCCATTTGTTAGTCCTCTAAAGCACATACCTTAAGCAACAGGCCTGGGTTCTTACATTCCATTCCTCATGGAAATACACCAGCCCAGGCATTAAGATGAGTTGCAGTCATCCTGTGTTGTGTAACTCTCCCTTTTTACTCCAAAGATCTGTGACTATCAGACTAAGTTAAAAGAAGTGAGTCCATTTTTGCATTTTTAATTAGAAAGGGACTGTTACTCATTTCCACAACAGCAAAAAACACAGGAAGGGAAGTTTGAAAAGCTTACAACTTATCTTGTTATGGAAAGGAAAGAAAGGCTAAAGGATAAGTTTCTTCTTATTGTCAAATAATCATATTTACAAGTTGAAGAGAAAAACACTTCTGCTTGCAGTATTGCCCACTTTGTGTTGTCAGCAAATTGACAATTTGCTGACAACACAAGTTGTCAAGTGGCCATTATTCCACCCTGGGTTTTTTTTCCCCTTTTGGCCATACCTTCATTTATTTTTTTCTCTTCCACCTCTTCTTCCTCCAGATGTACTGCCCTGTAGTAATTATGTTCCTCTTGGCTGTGGGCAAGACATGAGGATGGTTAGAGGTAGAACTAAAGAGTTAATTGAGGAGAGTTGTGATACTCTGATATTCCCAAAAAGAGCACAGTGTTGAGGGACAGGAGTTGTGAACAGCAGAGCAATCGTGGTGTGTAGAGATCGTTCCCAGGTTCGAGTGGAGTCACAGACATTCACATTATTGTTTGTTTGTATTTGTGTTCCTGGAGGTGTAGGCTTACAGGGACTGATGATTTAGTTTTCTTTTTTAAATTATTCCCTCCCCCTGCTTTCTGTTTTGTTTTGTGGAAGGCATGTTGGTGTTGGTTTGTTCCTTTGTTTTAAAATGAGAGGGTCATATAGACCTTATAAGTCCTTCCAGTGTGCTGGTTTACAGGGTGAGTTTTGCTGAAGGCAGGATTTGAACTGCTTACTTGTGGTTCTGCAGCCTTAGCAGGTGGAGTGACATTAGAAAGTGTCCCTGGAGATGTTGCTTTTCCTGGTGTTTTCTTGTGCAAATTCAGAATGAGCCATTTGTAGTTCTGAACTGTTTGCACTTCGACTCGATTGATTACAGCTCTTGTCAGACAGGTTGAAAAAATCTTGAGAAACAGGCTATTATCCCCAATAAAGATTGGAAGGAGAGATGGTGGAACCTGCTGGGAGGGGAAGGAAACAGATGAAATATATTATAATTTTAGAGTTTTGGATAGTTTAATCACTTGTTTTTTCATGATTTTCTGTAGTTACATTACTTGATCTGGAAATAATTTGAATTAGATTTTATTGGAACTAGAAGTATCTTACGTATCTGGACTTCTTTGGTTTGTCCTGCCTTTTAAAAATATTTTCCCAATGAAGTGGTATTTTGCTGTTGTATTCTGCTTACAGTGGTCAGGGAAAGATACTGAAGATTAAACCAGAGCTCCTCACACAGTCTGATTTCATTTACTTCTTGCAGAATATTTTTTGTGGATGTTCTTCAATAAATAAACTTTTAAAAAGTGGCATGGAACAGACAATGCAGACTCAGGTTGTTAGGAATACAAGGTTAAATGTATCAGTGGATAACTCGTGTGCATCTCTGTGGTACTCTCTGAGACCTAGCCCGCCAGTTTTGAATATAAACTAAGGCTGAAAGAATCTATAATACTTAGCTCACCAAAACCCTGGTTTGCAATGCCTGGTTGAGGCTGTTGGGGTTTTTTTAAGAACTGACAGGAAGTTTATAGCACAGTTCTGTAGGTTTCAGTGTTGGTAACTTCCTAGTTGAGTGAAAACTTCCCACTGTGCTACTTCAGTTCATGTGGACTGAAAGAGACATTAAATGCTGCTTGTTTTCATGTGGAAAAAAAAAAGAAAATTAACAGCTTTTTCTCCAGCTTTATATTTTCTTTTTTTTTTTTAGAATTCTCCAGACTTTGTGTCGAAAACTGAAGCTCCCAGAGTCGTTTGAATTCCGTCATTTAGCACGGCTGACTCCGGGCTATGTGGGGGCCGATCTGATGGCCCTGTGCCGTGAGGCAGCCATGTGCACAGTCAACAGGGTCCTGATAACATCTGAGGAGCACGGGAGGAAACACACACACTCTGGGGGGAGCACAGCTGAAGGGAGCCCGGGGATAGGGACAGACATCCCGGTGGAAGAGGGCACCAAGCGACCAGAACTTCCTCCTAAGGTATGTATTCCTTGAAGCATGTGTTTTCAACGTCTGAAGAGTTGAGCCATGTTAGAGTTATGAAAGTCATTGCTCATAAATTCTCAAACATCCACAGCCAACCTAATACTAAATTTAGATTTAGAAATGGCAGCTTCCAAGGTAGGAGCTTAACTCCTAATGACCCATATAATGGGTCTGGAAAAGTGGATCCCAAACCCCAGTCCTCCTAAAAATCATGTTCGTGTTTTATACAAGGTGTGGTTTTTCCCTGGGATTTTTTGTTTTGTTTGTGCTGTGTTGTTTTGTCTTCTAGCAGAGCAGAGTTTAAACGAGTGGCTGTATCTCTCTTCAAAAGTGTATTGACTGTAACAGGATTTAAAAATATCAGACTTGCACTGAATATTTTGCACCAGCTGTTTGCTGTGCCCTCAGTGAAACATCTGTGATGATGCCTGGGGCTCTTTCCTGACCTGGTAGCGTTACAGTAAGCCAAAGTCTAGAAGTATTTATGGAGCCTTTTTTTGCCCTCCAGCTATGTGATTACTTCAGGTGAATCACACGTGGTGTCTAGCACTTGTAGCAGGTTTGAGGAACAGATGAGCTGTTAATGTGCAGCACAGCTGGAACTCTGTTGCAGAAAATAGTATTTCAAGTGCCAGAATTATTCTCTGGCCGAAGTAACATGAAGGTTAGCGAAGCAGAACAACTTTATATAGAAATCCTTGATCCTACTTCTCAAAATTTGGAGTCTGTATATGCCTTCATCATGTGCAGGCCTCCTAAAGATTTGTCTGGAGATAAGTGGGCTTAAATGCACATTGTGCTCAGATTCTGTTTTTAGAGGGACTGTCAAAGAGCACTGTTGCTGTGATGACAAAAATCAGTGTAAAAAGCTGTAGTAAGCCTTTGTATTAGTGTAACATAAGCATGGTGCTTAGATCTCCCAGTGCTTCCTGGGGCCTGCTGTAGCCAAAAGAAAGTGGGGAGGGGCAGGTAGTTGCAGCTTTTATCAAAATCACCATGATCAAAGGGGTCATTGAGAATGAGGAAGTCTAATCCTAACAAAGCCATGTTTTGATAGCTGGCAGGAGGTTGACATAGTCTAATACAGGGTATTGTCGTTAAAACTCTTGTATTATGTTTATAATGGAAAAATAAACATACAGAACCTTTAAAAATCGTTCACACAATTCGAGTAAACAAACCCAGTGGTCTTGGCTATTTCAGAGTTTCTCTGAATGTCTCTGTTAAGAAGAGGATGGAGGGCTTAAAAGGAATATAAGTCATTCTATGCACTTGTATTTCTTTGTGTTCAGTTGTAGAGCTATCCTAGCTGAAAGTGATAGGAAGTGATAATTTTTTTTATACTCTTGGAGGAAAAACGTTGAAACTTAACAGAGGTTTTACATTTATTTTTTCTCCCACTATCTTATAATGAAAATCCTGATATAGTTTTACTTGTAGTGCAGTACCAGGTTGCTTTGATACCGTCTTCCTGTATTGGAATGGGGATGCATTTAAGTTGTGAAGATCTAAAGTTCTTTGATGAAATATTTTCTCAGGTAGTTTCCCCAGTATGGAACTGATTGGAGAAATTGGAATGTACCTCCCTGGGTCACTGTGGTCTGCAACATGGGGCAGTGCAGGAAAGCATTACCCTGCATCTCTGTTCTGTTTGCCCAAACTTTGTCAGGGCCTGATTGCAGAACCAGGTCTAACCAGGCTGAGGAAATGAGTTGTCTTGAAATCAGATGGTGTTAAATAAAAGTGGATGTTCTAGAAGTGTGTTAAGAGTTTTAACAGTTTATACAAAATTGAATATTCTGCAAATTGTTGGAATTGTGCTGTCCAGCAGTTTTTCACTCTCTCTTGAAAGCAGTTTCTTGTTAAAAGCAGAATTAATACATATAAATAATACATATTTTGGAAATTTCAGCACGGAAATAGCTTTTTCCTAGTCAATGTGGGAGAAGCAGTGGGAAGAACTGGAAGGCAAAATACACTGAAAGGCATGCTAGCTCAGTTTCTGTAGCATCTAAATCAAGATTTTAGGCTCAGCTCAGTGCTTTCAAACCTGTTAAATGTACACGGAGCTTCTCTGGAACATTTTTATTAATAATAGTAACTTACATACTTTATGTGTGTTGTGCATAATAAATAATGTGATTGATAATTGAAGTATGGCTTTGAAAAAAACCTTAAAATGGTTCTGGAAGTCTAACCCAGTTGCATAATCTTTTTCTCTCCCTTTCCATGGTACCTTAAGGATGAATTGCAGAGACTTTTGGATTTGCTGAAGGAGCAAGACCCCTTGCCTGAGGAACAGCTGCAGAAGCTGTGCATTGAGATGAATGATTTTATTGTTGCACTGTCATCAGTGCAACCCTCTGCCAAGAGAGAAGGCTTTGTCACAATTCCTGATGTGACATGGGCAGACATCGGAGCCCTGGAGGATGTTCGGGAGGAGCTGACTATGGCAATATTGGTATGTCCTAACCTTACTTCCAAAGATCTTTTGCACTCCCCCTGTGCAGGAAATAAAACTGTGTTTGTTTTCAATATTTATTTAAGGTATCGAGGTATTTTGCAATGTCTTTAATTAAAACAGTCAAGCTTCTATACTTCGGTTCAGAATATATTTCAAGTCCGGTGTTTGTATTTAACACTTTGCTTTTTGTATTCATGCTTTCACTGTGTTCGTATTGCTCAATCTTTAAGTATTCTAAAAGTTTTGTACCAATAACCTTGATTATGCAACTGCCACACAAAGAGCTGGGGAGTACTTAGCTGGAAGCTTAGCAGTCTTGCTGCTAGTCAGAGGGAAACTTCACATTAACACCTTGAGGTAACTTTGGTAAATAAAATCTTTGCCTCTGAATAGTGATATTTCTCCCATTTAGGGGTAATTAGCAGTGCAAAATATTAAGATGCTGATCGAATCTTTATTCTTTTAGCCTATAAAAATTGGAATAAAGAACTTGCTATGCATGATTTTTCATCCAGCTCTAACTAAAATTAAAAGTTTCATGTTGTCTTTATGCCAGAGATAACGATGATAATTTGTTTTTAGGCACCTGTGCGAAACCCAGAGCAGTTTAAAGCTCTGGGCCTGACTACTCCAGCTGGTGTCCTGCTTGCAGGGCCTCCAGGGTGTGGCAAAACACTGTTAGCTAAGGTAAGGCATTTTCTAAACATCATTAAAAACCCTAGAGAATCTTCTTGAAGTGGATGTTTTTGTAGGGTGAGTCTGGATGATAGTGCCAGAAGTTGGGCTTTTGCACCACATCTCATCAGAAAATTAAATTTAGGCCTTTGTGCTGAAGTTATTTGATTTTTCTTGCATAAAGTTACAACTTCGCTTGAATTGAGAGGGAATTCCTGCAAAACTTGAAGGAATTAAGTTGGTTAAGGAAAAAAATAGCAAAGATGACGAGAAACTCTATTAGATAACCACTCTATGGAATATTTTACTGTAGCTAAATTATATGTTTGGGAGTACTCTGCAACTCTTACTGAAAATACTTCCGTTTTGCTTCTTGAGCATTTCAGTTCTTACTGCATCTACATGTAAATGCCGATAACTGTGCAAATTTCAGATTGTTTCTCATTTTGTCTTCAGGTGCTCTTATGGAGTTGGATATCTCTTTAACTCCCATAGTTGTTGGGCATTCTTCAGCTGGTGTGGGGGGTGGCGTGTCAATCTGGAACTGCCGCCTCAGAGATTTAGAGAATACATTGCTAAATTCCCTGCTCCCCTCCCACTCTTGATTGCATGTAATTACACTTTGTACTGTTTTCTGTATTTTGCAAACAGTTGATAACTATGTTCCTTCCCTTATATTTGTTTATCACTCCGTGGACAGAAGCCAAGCAGATGTGATAAATGTGTGTTTTATATATATATCTATATCTCTATCTCTATATATCTGGCTTTACCTTTTTCACAGGCTGTGGCAAACGAGTCTGGGCTGAACTTCATATCTGTGAAAGGTCCTGAGCTGCTAAATATGGTATGTGCTAATCAAGGGGCTTTTGTTATTTATGGAATTCTTGTCCAAAATGTAGGGCAAGCAAAATTCATGATAATGGCACAACTGGTACTGGTGCAACTGAAGTTGCCTTATTTAACCTCTCCTTAAAGTTTTTAGCACTGAAGTTGTTCATGTGAAAAGAAAAAAGTCACCTCTGTAGCTTAAATATTTATCTTAGTTTAAATTACCTGGTGGGTGGAGCCTTCTTGACTTGAAGCAGGGTTTCTAAATGACCAGCTGCATACATCACTGCTTTTCTGTAGCACGTGGATTTTAAGTGTCAACAGAAAAAAGTGCTGTAGTTCAATTTTTTGAAGCACTGGGCTTAGAAGTGCAGTGATGTAACTTCAGTCCCTTTCAGAGTCAAGAGAATGTGTTGAAATGAGCAGGGCGGCTGCAGCTCCCATCTGGGAAGGCCGTTATCAGTAATGTGGAAGCTGAAACCAACATTGATTGATCGCTTCCCAAACATTTTTATATGTCTGCTTCAAGTACTGATACAGGCAGGAAATACAACGCTTAAGTTAATGAGGAGCCCAATGTCCTTGTGGAATACAGAAAAAATGCTTGGCTGTGGTTCAGAGACTGTGTTAACATATAAATTGTATCAAAACATGTTTGTTTGGAAAAAATTAAGTGTTTGCATTTACAACTTCACAGCCCCTGTTCCTACAATTCAGCATTCAAAGTGAAATTCTGGCTGACTTTTCAGTTCCCTACCACTAAAGCCCTGTCTTCAGGCAACGACTCTATGAACTTCAGATGTTCATTGTGTTGACATTGCTCACTGGGTTTGTTTATGAACAGTTGAACAACAGTGTCCTTAATTAAGACTTTATTTGTTAATTCTCATCACCAGAATGATGGCAAGTTAGATCTATTGCCCAGAAAAAAGGAATTCTATTAAACTCTGAATGTACTGCAAATTGTCAAAAGTCAACTAGTGACAATTAGTTCCCGTGTAAATCATGATCAGTAAGGAAACAGAGATAAGAGACTGTTACCAGGAATAAACTGATAGTAGGTTGAATTTCTCCCTTGCAAAGTACCTTAAATGGTGTTTAAAACTATCGATTTTTTTTCCGAGCAAAATCTTCGTGTCTTACATTGTTTCAATGTTGTTTCTCTTATTTTTTTAGTATGTTGGTGAAAGTGAACGTGCTGTACGTCAGGTATTCCAACGTGCCAGGAATTCAGCCCCCTGTGTTATATTCTTTGATGAAGTTGATGCTTTGTGCCCTCGGAGGTCTGACCGTGAAGTGAGTCTGCCTTCAAATATCTCCACAAAAAAATATTCTCTGTTACAGCTTTTGGAACATTGCAGGCAACAGAAGTACCCAGAAGGCTATCTCCCAAGAAAAGCAATCCAATAGGCTTCCTGTCATTTGAGGGAAAATGTGTTGGTCAAGTTTTATAAAGCTTAGTACTTTTTTTAGTATGCATATATAGAAAAAATATCCAGAGAAATTCAGGTGAAGCTGTTGAGTTTTTTATAGTTAATGCTACTATGGCATTAACATTTAACTCTCAGTAGCTCACCTGCTTAAAATGTTGTTTCAGAGATTTCAATATTTAAGAACTCTTTTCCCTCAAAAAACTGAATATTGAGAAATTTTGTGTCTTCTTGTTGAGGTAGATATCAGAACAACCAGTACAAATATTTATATGTACTCCTTTAAGTGAGTCCTTTAGTTTTGATGGGAAAGAAAAGGTTTGCCACATGTTAAAGTACGTGGCAAGTGTGTAGATAGCATGAATTTGGGATGGAGACCTGCTAAGAATATGAGAGAAGGAATCCACAGTGCAGCTACATTGAAAGTGTGAAAAAGAAACTTTTTCTTTTAAGTTATATTTCCGTGCAGGGACTTACTAGATCTTTCGTTTCTACTACCTTGAAATATTCCCATCCCCACTGTTTCTTTGGTTTTGTTGACAAATTTCTCCTTCCCAAGTCAGGAGCCAGTGTGCGGGTAGTGAACCAGCTCCTCACAGAGATGGATGGGCTGGAGAATCGGCAGCAGGTTTTCATTATGGCTGCCACAAACAGGCCAGGTAAGGACCCAAAAGTCATAAACAAGAAATCAGACATCCTTGTTTCTATTCTAATGAAATCATGTGTTCTTAAATATTTGAATTCTGTAGCTAAGCCTGTTCTGTACTTAAAATTACAGTGTCTCCTCAAATCCAAAGCTTTTCTGATCGGTTAATCTGTTCCCTGTTCATGTGGCCTTGTGAGATAAAACAATCTCTTTAAAATGTGTCTCACGTAGCACCTGGTACCATTGCTGTTAAAATGCTTTGAAAGACCTTTGACTGCTGTGGATTATCTCCTTGCAATGTAAAAGCAGAAAAGAGACCTAAAATGTTTTGGTTTTTTTGGGGTTTTTTTTAACTGCTTAAATTGATTTTCTATCCAAAACAACCTTAAAGTTTTCTGCTATCTTTTTTCTGGCTTTTTTTTTGTCTTGAGACGTCTGTCTCATGTTAAATCATTTTCCCATTTGCTTATCTTTTGCTTCCTGGGCTTCATGTTCTAAACTAGGCTCTGTTTGGAACAGTTACTCTCCTGTTTCCTCATGTTCTGTCCAGCTTGGATATTGACAGCTGCCTTTGCTCCCTTGCTGGCTCTTCCGTTTTTGGTAGCTCTTGCAATTCCAGCAGCATCTTCTCAGTTAATAAGCTAAACACTGATGTCTGCTTTACAAACATCATGTGTTTTACAGGCAACTTTCTGTCTCTATTTTTTGGTTTGTTTTGTATTACGGAGAAATCCTGTGTTTTATACATAGCAAGAACTTGTCTTTCCTGAATTTCATCTAAAAGCTGTGGGTTATAAGTAAAGGAATTTGTTGTCAGTTTAGAAAGAAACAAGCGTGAAGGTGTTGCACTTCCTTGGTTATGAGAATTTTTTGAATATTGCAACTGAAATGAAATACAGGGTTACGAGTCTATCTTGATAAAGCCATACTGGTGTGGGTACCAGAATTTTGGAAAGAACCTTTGCACCTAGAAGAGGTATTTGGCAAATTACTACTTACAGTGAGACACCGTTATTTCTTCCCTGTATGTATTAAAGACAAGATGTAGAATTTTGCTGAGAAATGGCTTAACAGGGAAAATAGTAGCACAACTATTTTGGATATAATTTGGGAGATGAAAAAGTTAAAATACTTGATACTGCTTGTGTTCTATAAATTAAAGAAAATTTGGTCTGAAATTATCTATAGTAGGCAACTATGAGGTGGGGTTTTTCCAGTGGTCAAAAGTTTCAAAGATTTGGAGGAAGATCTTCCTATGCCTCAAGTTCTCTGCACCATGACAGACTTCCAGGCCTTCCACATGGTAAATATGAGCAGTAGGGGCTTAAACCTCTACCTGCTTGTACAAATTCTTTGACTTAAAGTGGCAGATTTTCCTGGCATGAGCTTGCTGGTCCTGAGCTATCTAATGCAATGCAGAATAGAAAATAAGGTTTTCTATATATAGATGCAGTTGGATGTACCAAGGGTGTTGGTGGGAATGTCATCGAGTTGCCTTAGGAAAGAGATCTCTCCCTAAATTAGTTGTGCTATTGCAAGCATTTGTATCAAGCAGCCTTATTGGGAAGTGTTTCTCAAGGGCTTCATATCTAATTACTGACTTGTCGTTATCTCTGACTGGTAGCTTGGGCTGGGAGTTCCAGCACTTTTGAAGTGGAGGACGCATCCAGCTGTATTTCCTGCAGTGCCTCCTCAGCCGGTTGGGCACGGGGACGATCCTTTTTGGCCTGCTCTGTGTCACTGTTCTGAGCTAAGGATTCCTCTCCTGGAGGCAGCTGAGTGCAAGCACTCCAGCAGCTTCACCAGGGACACTTTAGGGTAAATATTGCTCAGATGTTAATTTCAAAATATAAATACTTGTGGCAGGTCTGTCCTAATTCCTTGATTTGGATTTACACTGATTCAGTACTTGCTTACAGGTCTGATTTTCATGCATATGTGAAATAGACACATGTTCAGTTATTAATTCCCCTCTCTATAAGCCTTATACTGGGTGCATTTTTACCCTTATGTGGTTAGAAAGTACCTCTGGAATGGCTGGGGGATCTTATTTTCTTTTTTTTCCTTCAGTTTTAAAATGTCGCTGTTGCCTTGTTCAGCTGCAGTGGCAAGTGTATTGTTTGACCATACAGGAATAGTTAAAATTACAAAACTTTACCAAATAATGAGGTTTGGGCTCATATTTGAGGGCAGCTGGGAAGTGTGTAAGGCATGAAATCAGCAGTGTATTATTAGTCAGTGACATCGGTGAAAAAAGTGGATTTGAGGTAAAAATGCCAAATGTGAAGAAAATGCAAAGGCAGGGATAACAAATACAATTAATTTCTGTTTACTGAATTTGTAGTTGAATTTATATCCTTCAATTTGGTGATTTTATCTTGATAAAGATACAAGGAGTTGTTTTGCCAACATTAATAAAATGACTTTTTTCTGAATGGCCAAGCTTGGCACATCCAGCTTCTGCTGGAAGAGGCAGTTTGGATAGGATGGATGTCTTGCTTCAGAAAGACATCAGCTGTGTGTACTAATAACATGTTGGATAGATTTAGACCATACATTTTTCCTGTGATATCTGCATTTGTCAGTATAAGGAAATACAGTTTCATCAGAACAATTTCTACAGCAGTTGTGGTTAAGCTGGGGAAACTGATTTTTCTCTCCTGTGGTTTATTCACTGTTCGTGGGGCCTAGGAGTAGGCAGTGTTCACCACGTGAAGTTTTGCTGGTGTGGTCTGGGTAGTTCATAGGGGCACACTGCAGGTAGAGAGCAGTGAAGTCTGTGCTAGTAAAGCACTCTTAACCACCTTAAGAATGCAAAGCCCAAGCAGAGACCCGTAGGACAAGCATAGCTTAGACTGGCTACTGTATTGAAATGATTCCCACAAACAATTAAAGTTGTGGTGCCTGAAAAGGTCTTCAAATCTTTGTAAGAAGAATTTTTCTGTCATAGTTGTGGTGAGTAAAGGTGCTGCTGGGAGGAGACTTGTGTAATGTAAATCTAAATAATATATGTGTCCCAGCAGAACTTCCTGCAGTTTTCCACTGTGAAGTGTGAGATCTCATAGTTTTTAATCCATGTTAGTATAATTTATTGGGAGAGAAAATGGCTTTTCAAGATGCTTCTTTTTTTAGAGTGATTGCATGCGTGGGTAGCTTTGATAGTTGGTTGTTGGTACTGTTCGTGACTCTTAGTGTTTGTTGTCAGCACTGTAGTCTAAAATCATTGTGCAATGGGAAGAGTCTTCTCTCATAAGTTATTATTACTGTTGTTGTTACTATTGTTATTGCTATTATTGTTGTTGTTATTATTTAGGAGTAGTTACAATTAAGATAGCAGTGGCTCAACCGCTTTTGGCATCAAGGTTGTTGCTGGCACAGTTGTTCCCGTGAGGTGTTGGCACCTGGGACAAGGTATTACTGTGAAATGGTGGTGGTTTATACCCCATGGCTGGAGACTGCCAAATTCTCTTTTTATATAGCCTTTAAACATTTGGAAAGCTTTTATTCCCATTTTGGCAACTGGGCAGGCGCAATAGATTGGTTCATTTGTTTATCATGTACAGTCTGCAAGTGGTAATTCTTATTCTGGCAGTGCTGAAACAAGCCTTTGATGTGCCCTGAAAAGCAGGATATTTGAATGTGTTTTGCATTTACTCAATGACTTTGAAAGTCCTCTGTAGATATTTCTTGACTCCTTCTAAATTAGCAGGGATGCAGTATTCCCAAGTCAATCTCTTTCCACCTAAATGCAGAATCAACGTCAAACTTTGTCTGAAGAGGATTAAATTTTCAAAGCACTCAATATTATTAGAAAGAGAGGGGGGAAAATAGAGGCAGAAATGTCATGTCTTGTTAGAACCTTTATGGGTCAGAATAATTATACTCTTTTCCAGTCTACTTCCTTCCCCAAATTCAAGACTAAATACTACACAACTGCCAAACACTACTGTTAAATAAAATCTAAAATTTCCCACAATCTTCTAGCTACCAGTTTGAATTATACTGCTGCTTTCTGCTCTTCTCTTACTTCCCCAGGCTTTGAACATTTATAAACTCCTTAGAGAAATGCTGCCTAAGGCATCAGCAGCATTTCCCCTGGGATCTAGGGAACTGTGTGTAACATGAGGAAACAGAGAAGACAGTTATTTTAAACTGGACATAAATTGTGATGATGTCTTGCTTTTATTCATGGCCTCTTTCTCTAGCTTTCTTGAATTAATTCTTGCAAAATTCCCCTTCTGCTGTTATCTTTGAGCACAATCCTAGTTTCAGTGAGTTCTATTTTTGTTAGCATATTTATTTTCATTTTTTTAGAGCTATTCACCTGAACCACATGTTTTGAAACACAATAAAAAAAATAATCACCAGTCTTTAACAATAGTTACAGTTTGGGTTTGGGCATTGTTTATGTTTTACCTGTTTATACATGTTGCTGAATTAAAGGCAAGATAAGATCTAAGAAAAGCACTTAATAAGTGGGGCGTGGAACAATTTCTTTCATAATAGTTCTAATTCACACAAATTACATTTCTGCATTTCAGCAGCCCCTGAGTGTTTTGTGTCTTTCACAGTAACTTCAGTTGTTAAGGGCAGCTTTCACCTGGAGTCTCAAAAAACTTTTTAGGGCTTCTGAGCCTGCGTTCCAGAACATCACAAATGGGAGGGCCCAGATCTTGTGTACTTCAAATATATTTTTAAAAGCTGTGGTGAGAGTGTGGGAGAAGTTTGATGTACTCACACAACAGCTGTCATTGCTGGTATGCACTGACCTTCTGTAAAAGTGGTTGGCTCCTGTACAGTTGAGATAAGACGTGAATAATCAACTGGAAATGAATGTGGGACTAAGAAATTCTATTACAGAACAATAGAATGTCACTGTATAGGAATTCATGCACAGATACCTTCAATAGAATGTAATGATTCTGTGAAATTTTGCAGTAGTTTGAAGAGCAGTGTAGCAAACTGAAATATGACATAATTCTCTAGAAGTTAGTGCCTGTTTTGACCCTTAAAAACAAAGCAAGGAATGGATGTACTCTAAACATCTTCTTATGTAATTTTGTCAAATTATTTGGGAGATGATACTACTGTCTTCTAATGACAGTCAACACCAATGACCACATCAGAAAGGTACAAAATTATTAACTGGACATTTCTTCTAATAGAAGTATATTGTCTCTGTGAGACAGCTGCTTGGAGAAGGAGTGCTGTGTTTTATCACATTCCCATGCTTCACTTTCCTTCCAACTTGAGGGATAATAGTAGGCTTTGAAAGAGGTATCTGTGATAACTACCTTAATTTCATTAAAATGGTAAATGTGTCTAAAATGAGTTGAGTCTCTTCTGTTTAGATGAGTTTTAAGATAATAGATATGGAGAGAGTGCTATGATTTATCAGGGTAGAATGCTTTGAAATTCCTTAAAGGGGAACATTATTCAGTTCTTTTAAATGGATATGAAGTGCATCTAATGAGTGTGTTTGTCCAATGAGTAAATACTGATTTTCTGGGTTATGTGGCTTGAGTTTGCAAGAACTTCAGGCCCAGGTCTGAAGCAGAATAATGAAATGAGTTGATTCATAAGGAGATGGGGAGTGTAGATCTGTGTTTTAAACTTTGGTGTGGTCTTGTTACAGTAAACCACCATTACTGCAGCTTATCTAGTTCTGTCAGTTGTGGTAACTCTCTGAATGCAGGCAGTGTGATCATTTCCATACAAAAAGATGAATGCAGCTTCAGACCACATGTCTGACTTCGTATTGTTGGACAAATAGCAAGTACCATGTTCTCAGCATGCAAAATGGAAACAGTATTTTCCATAGCAAGCTTAATATTTTAAAATATTATTTAATATTTTATTTTTGGAACGTTAGAGTGGGGAAATTAGCAAGTGCCTGGTGTTGTAATGCAGTCCCTGTTGAGAGTATTTGTTTTGGTGTCTGTAAGTGATCCTTTGAGTGAACTTTGTCATCGCCTATTAATAATGTGACAAGAAACACAGAAACAGGAAAGTGTACTTGCGTCAAAAGCAAGACAAAGCCTCATCTAGAACTATGCACAGATGTATAAGTAACATGTTCTTGTCTGTGTCTGCCATAGCAAGGATTCTGTTTAACCCTTGTTTCATCTGGTCTGGATTAAATTAATACAACAGCTCATTCCTTTTTCTTTTCTTCCCTCACCATTCTCATCACATTTGCAGTAGCTGATTTTTGCTTCCATAAATGCTTCTGCCCATGACTGCTGTACCCTAGGGAAAAAGAAAAGCTTTTGTCCAAGAAAAAGATAATGGAGTTGTCCTTTAAGCATAAGTGAGAGAGCAACTTGAACAAAACCATGAACTTCTTTAAAAAGTGGATCAAGACTATATTGTGGTAGGATCAGGTAGTTCAAGGCTTGACAGAGTTAAGCAAACTTTTTTCATTTGCATAAAAGGGATAGCTTTGCTTCCCTGCTTCTGTTTTAGGGCTTGGGCGGTGTCTGTTTTCTTTAAAACATCTGTACAGTAAAGATTAGCAGCTTCACTTTTCCCAGTCCTTCGCCTTTAATGTACGGGAATACAAGTTTGTCTGTTAGCTCTGTTTTGTCAGGAAAGCAGAGCCAATGCAGGGTGTTGGCAGCTTCATTGGGGAGGCATTGATAATTTCCAGCTCAAGACTTGGATGGAACTACCAACTGTCATTTTTGGGAGAGGTCCTTGCAGTAGTTAGCTCACACATTCATATGATTTATATACTTTAAGATGGTCTGTTACAGTAAAAGTACAGTTTAGTGCTTTTGTGACTTTGCTGCTTACATTACTATGGCATGTAGGATATCAGAGAGTCATAGAATCATTTAGGTTGGAAAGGACCTCAAAGATCATGGAGTCCACCTGTTAACCCAGCACTGCCAAGCCACCACTAAACAATGTCCCCAAGTGCCACATCTGCAGGTCTTTTTAGTATCTCCAGGGATGGTGACTCCGCAGAATCCCTTAGTGAAACAGAGCAATTAATACCATTATTGGTTTTTGGTAGATGGGGAAATAGGGCATCAAGAAGCATTGAGAATCATCATGCAGGCAGTTTGTGCTGAAATACAGACAGAAATTGAGGCCTTTTCCAAGTTATATGCCCTGTTTGTATCTCTTGTTATACCAATAATATTTATATCCTGACTTACTTTGTGTACATTCATTATTGAAGCCTGTGGTGCTAAAAGGCAGCTACACATTTCTATTACATTTAGGCTTTCAATAGTTTTCTAGAAACATTTGTGATAATTTTTTGTTTCTTACTTCTCCACACATAATAAATTTGGTGTCTGTAGTTCTCCCTGGGAAACAAATACTGTACTTTGTGGCTATCTTTGGTATTTTCATGGGTTTCCTGTTTTACCATTCAGATAACTCTTACGTAGTAGAAATGCAAATGACCAATAAAATTAAGTTTGCATATGGACGGTTGTGATTAGCCCTGTGTACTTGTTATGCTTAACTTACCACTGTCCCTTTGGGTAGAGTTCCTTCCAGTAGAACAAACTGCTAATAATTAATGTGGAATTCCTCAGAAAAAATGTTCTAATTCTGTATTGCCAAATACAGAGTTGTCTTCATATCTGAAGAGATGAAACTGGTATTTATAAGCCATCATTGATCAGATGTGGCTTAACTGTGCTGGGTGGTAGAGACTTTTATTGACAAAAATGAAACCTTTTCAGTCAGCTCCTTTAATGCTCAGAGCTTCAGTCACGGCACAAATGCTTCTTTGAGTCTTGGTACAAATATGCATGTATTCCTTCTCATGTGCAGACCTTCCTAAGGGTGCATCTCATTTCTGGACTAATTCTTTCCTATTTTTCCCCTCACTAAGATATAATTGACCCAGCTATCCTGCGTCCTGGTAGGCTGGATAAAACGCTCTATGTGGGTTTGCCACCACCTGAAGATCGACTTGCTATTTTAAAGACCATCACCAAAGTGAGTATTTGGAAATATATACTTAATCTTGAAGCTTGGTGGAATGATGTAAGACAAATTAAATGTTACAAAGAATTGTAGGATCCTGTATTATGAAACACTTTCAGCTATTCCATGAGGTCATAAAAATAATCCCTCAGCCCATCTGTTGTTAAATTTGCTCTGCGACTGCAAGGGGCTGATGAATCTTGAGTAAAGCAAACCTGTTAAACATAGAAGTTGCTGCCTTTATAGTCACAGTTTGAACAGAATTAATTAGAAGATTCCTATCTGTGTGAGTAATGGGCCTAGAAGTGTTTTGTAAGCTTTTTTTGGGGTTCCAGACATTCACCAGAATGATTCACAAGCTCCAGTTGTATTTGCTCAACAGTAGTTGTGACACCTGATTAGCTTTAAGATTAAAATAAGCTTGTGATGATAGAAGTCGAAGGTCAAAGTAAATGTGAAAATGTAAAATCTCTGCCTTCATGGGTCCTCCCTGTGGTTAACAGCACAATCTGCCACTTCAGAGACTTGGATTATAGAATTCTGTGTGAGTGTTTCTCCAAGTATGGCACAGCAGTAGTCAAGGCCTTAAAAAGGAACATAAAAAGCATTTTAATTACTTGGATATTTCCTACTTTTTTCCAGTAGATCAACATTGTTTGTTAAGAGCAAGTGTTCTACCAGGTCTTTTTTTGAGCTGCGAAGGAGACAAAGTCTTTACTATACAGGAAAGATAGCATTATGAGAAGTCTGGCAAAAATTATTTAATATATTTGTTATGAAAGATTATCCAGACTTGTGTAACCTTAAAGCTGTGGTGTATAGGCCATAGTTGATTCAGAATTCAGAAGGTGAGAACTTGTTCAAGCCTGTTCTTTCATGCCAAAATGGATGTTCAGAGGGTGACCTCTTACGACAAATTCAGGATGTTAGACTTTCCTTTCTTTGTTCTGTGCATTGCTTCATGGATGAAAATAGATGGAGTATTCCCCCATTTGCTATTTGCAAATTAATTATTAATACTCTTTACTACGCTCTTCTTAAAGATGATTGTTCTTCATGAGATATTGAGAGGAATCAAGCGTAACATCTGTGAATACTGTAAGGAATCATGATTTTTGTTTTACCAAATTTATTTTTAAGAGTAATTAGGGGTGTAGGGGAGTAGTGCAGCAGAGCTTGGTGCTTTGCTCCCTTCACTGTTGGAGAAGGTGGCATTAAACAGAGCTGATTCCTCTCACTCTCACAGGTTTCACTTGCTCACACTCTCAGAGCTGTATGTAGCCACCAAGATACACAAACCCACCTGGCAGGGGCAGGATCAGTCGTGGGCAGCACTGAGGATGAGGAACTGCTTTGAGTCCTCACTTCATCTTTTGGCTTCCTCCTGTGTGGCAGGGACCAGCTGGTTGTTAGGGAGAACTGTTTTCAGTTTCCCGTTAAAAATCAAGTTCAGAATTGCATTTAGTGCCATAAATCTTGGGCGAGGTCGCTGAAAAGTGTCTTTGCTCTCTTCTGGGAATCTTTGTACCTACAGTCCTATCTTCCTGTTGGGATAACACCAAGAGGAGTGGCAATGGGATGTGGTAACCCTGTTATTATCCCACTGCCAGAATATTGTTGTCTTCTGCTGACAAATCATGTTTGATATGACCTTATCTGCTTATGGGCCTTCTTGTGAGGGAAGGAAAACATTGCACAGTGTTTTATCTGCTTGGTTTCTGTGGATCTTGTCACTGGTTATCATGTTATTTATCAGGCATTTTGGAATGCAAGATGCTTTCGGGCATGCTTCATTCACACTAGTCTGACTATTTCGATTACAAATCCTTGCGGTGAATGAGGAATTAAATCTTTAAAGATGTGTAGGAGTTATCTGAGAGAAGAATATGGAGTAGGAAGAGGGGAAAATGTGTTAAATTATTTGAAATACTTTATTTTTTGTCAGATTTCATCCATGTGTTCTAGGTGAGGAAATTTGAAAGTTTTGAGAACACATTTGCTTAAGGCTAGAGAAAACAAATTGTTTGGTGCAGATGGGAGTGGCTTCTGGATGATGGCGTGCATTCCCAGAAATCTCCAGGGAATACATGCACAGCATGTGGAAACAGAATCATTGCTGAATGAAAACATGGATGCTTAGAAAGGCAGCATGAAGGGTAGAAAAGGGACTCGGGGGAGGAACAGGTTGGCAGAAAGACAGACAGCCTAAATGTAGGTTGAAACTTTGTTGTGAAATACTTTTATTTCAGTTAACTTGTACAAATCAGTCATTCCCAATTATGAATATTATGCAAGAGAAGCCTGTCTTCACATGTTTCAGTTACTACTGTACTTAAACATTCCTGCAAGCTGCATCAAGCTCCTCTGCTGCACAGAGCTTGGCACCAGAGCAGGCAGAGCAAAAAATGCCCAATGTATTTGCTCCTCAAAGCAATAGGTAAAACATTTCTTTTTAGCAGAGAAGGTGTCTCTCTGCCTGCAATTTCCTGTAAGAATTATTAAAGTATCCCATATGAAATTGTATGAAGCTGCCTTGCTTCCAGGTTAAAGTCTCTCCTTTCAGGATGTTTTCAAATCAGGCTGCTCTTTTATCTTTTTGTTGTGGTGTTATTCTGGATTTTTTCCCTTTCTAACTGTTCAAGATTCATTCAAGATTGTTTCCCTAATCTGCCTAGTCCTTGACTGTTCCACTGAGTGTTAAGTATTCAAGTGTTTTAACTGGCCAGTTACTATACATTTTATTTTTTCTCTTGAAGGTATTGTAGGTATGCAGTATAATAGTTCCTCTGAAGAAGTCAGAAAACAATTAATGTGAATTTGTGCATTTCTGTCAAATGAGTTTCTGGCAGAAATTCATCATGGTGTCATAAAAGAGTTATTTCCTGTCAAAACTCAGATATTGTTTGATACAAGAGACATCTTAAATCTCTGTACTATCGTGATACCACTTTACAGTTCTCTAAGGATAACAGGGAGGATCTCCAAGCTTATGGTATTTGGAAATTTTGTTGGCTAGTTTCAAATACCATTTATGTCATTTAAGATTTTTGCTGTTGGAGATGCAAAAATAATAACAAAAGAAACCACTTCTGGGATCTTTGTGGAGGAAGCAGGAATAATATGGAAAAGTAGTGCCCAAAAATCGACAGTATATGTAAACTCCTATGAAATCTAAATGGAAAACTTCTAAGTTTGAAAATTTATATCCAGAATATAAAAAATATATAATTAATTTAGTCTTAAGAGTGATAAGACTAAACTGACATGCCTGTTGCTTAGCTATTTGATGTCAACTCACAGTAAAACAAGAGGAAGTTCAGCTAAGCAAAGCTGCTGAAGCAACCAGCTATTATTAAAAATAAGCCCACATATGGACTAGTGTTGGTGTTACAATGCCCTGTGGCAGGCTGGCCATCATTTCCTTAGAGAAAATCTAATCTGTGGGTGGCAAGTTAAAATTTAACATGGCTTAACATTTTATAATTAAATGGTTTTAAGGCTGATTAGCCTTCTTGCCAGTTCGAGATTAAAAATATTTGTATTTGTAGATATTGCAGGAAACTTGTCAGACTCCTATATGATTCCTGATTAAAGAAATTTAATCACTTCAGGGATGGCATATGTAAAAAAATAAAATGTTTTCTTACCTTCTCTTTTTCCTTACCTCAACTCCTTTAGGATGGCACCCGGCCTCCCCTCAATAGTGATGTAAGCCTGAAGGAAATTGCTTACAGTCAGCACTGTGATTGTTACACGTGAGTATCTTCTGGTTTTGACTTTCATATTTAATGTGCAGTGCCAGCATTCTTCTGATGCGTGATCAGCTGCATTTTGTTGGTATTATTAAGAGAGTTTCTTAACTTTATAAACGTTTTCCCTTAGGGTGTTTTTCTTGCTTTCCCTTGTGCTTTTTTCCAAGAAGTTGGTAGGAATGTGTGGGTTCTAAAGTCTTCTTCATCTAGAATAGTCTTCCTCATGTTGCAGGTACGGAATAGTGGAGGCCTTTTGGTTTTCTTTGGTTTTATTTTATAATTCTTGCATCATCTGAGGACCAAAGAGCCCTCTTTAAGTTGGGGGCTCATACACAATGGTGATGAAAGCAGATTGGTTAAACAGCCATAACCAGCTTGTTCTGTCACAGAGTTGACAGCAATCTCTTTGACAAAGTAATGAGGGCCCATTTCAACTTGTGCTTTTGGAATAGCAAGGTATGGCTTTAGGAGCACCTAAATG
Organism: Melanocharis versteri; assembly: GCA_013397845.1. NCBI lineage: Eukaryota > Metazoa > Chordata > Aves > Passeriformes > Melanocharitidae > Melanocharis > Melanocharis versteri. Next base: position 284,607 of record VZTG01004873.1, on the reverse strand, counting down.
ATGGCCGTATCTGTCAGAATAATTTGCAGTTGTGGTCCATAAAACTTAAAAAGCTTTAAGCTATTCAATAATTTAGATTTAATGCTCAATGTTTTTATGGAGTTCACCGAAGATAAAGTTTATGACAGGCTGCTTGCCACAATATTACTTTGAAAAGATGAGTTCTTTTTCCTCTTTTTCCTCCTACACCTTTCATTCACTGGTTTATAGTTCAGTGGGGGGGGGGGGTTGGTTTGGTTTTTGTGGGGCTTTTGTTTGGGGTTTTGTTGTTTGGTTGTGGGTTTTTTGATGCTTGAGTTTATCTGTATTTTGAGTTTGGGGGTTTTGTGTGTGCGTGCTTGTGTTTGGGTTTTTGTTGTAGTTTTTGATTTGTTTGGTTTTGGTTTGTTTGGGGTTTTTCTTTTATCTGGTTGGGTTTAATTTTTGATTTTTAAATAGTTTATGCCCAGTACCCCCAAATGAAGCATGGGGAGTTAATTTTGAAATTTTTTTTTTGCTTCAACGACTTTCACCAGCTGGAAGGCTTGTGAAAAGTTCTAGCTGTTCCAGTTCCAGGAAACCAGAAACAAGTACTTAAACTGATCTGACCATGTTTTGTGGATACTATTATTTTATGAGCATGTTAACTTTACTGCTGATGCAGCTTTGAGCAACTCCTTTTTGTAATGCTGAGGGTTTTTATTTGAATCTTTCATAAGATTTATAAAAAAAGGGAAGAAGTTATGTTCCAACCAAGTGGCAGGTTATTAATCAATCCTTTAGCATTTTCAAAGCTGCTGAATGGGGGGTTTGCCTCTTCCCTTGTTTCTCATTAATTTGATCTTAATCTGTGGCTAAAATCTGAAGGGCATCACTCCGTAATGAAGGTTGCAGACTGGGTAGTCATCAGGCCTCTTTCCAGTGTTCTTAAGATGAAACTTTGCGACAGCACAACCAATTTTTAATGTCATTTTTAGTATCTTGCCTTTCTGTATGCCATCAGCAAAGACAAGAGAAATTTATCCCCAAATAACCTGTTTTTGTATCTCCAGGGGGGCAGATCTTTCCGCTCTCGTCCGCGAGGCTTCCATTTGTGCCTTGAGACAGGAAATGGCCCTGCAGAATACTCAGAGCAAGAAAGGTAAGAAAGTTTTAAAAAGAAAATCTTAATCGAACAGTGACAATGTAAAGTATTTAAAGCAGTTCAAGACAAGCATTAAGTTGTGCAAGCTGTACATCACTGATTGATTGACTTCTGAGCCAAACAAAAATGAAGTCACATAAGGGGAGATAGGGGAGGGTACAGGAAAAATGGTTATGCTGGAAAGTCAGCATAATTTTTACTTTTAAAGAATTGAAGGTTGCAAACTTAAAGAAAAGTTTCTGTTAAATGGTTATGTAAACTGATTATTTACCCCTTTGCCAATTTTCCCTATCACTACCAAAGTCTAATTATGCTGACATATTTGGAGGAGGGTTGTAAACTGCACATTCCCTGATTACCTACCTTTGGCACTGAGCTGTGTTGTGTAACTGAACACGTACATCCAGCACTGATGGAGCGGGGCAAATCTGAGTGCCACTTTTGATCTTTGGTGCTTAGCTCATCAGTGACTCTTGCCAGGACTTTAACAGGGAGTTAAAATTGTTTCAAGTACAATCTGTGCCCTTTCATTATCTGTCTGAACTTCTGGTTACAGTTGTATTTTCCTGGGGATTTTTAAATTATAGATTGAGAGTTTTATATAAAATGTCTGTCTGTTTAGACTTTTTCCCAGTAATTTTGGTTTTTTACCCTTAAGTGAAAATGCAAAGCTAAGATGGATTGTGACTTTTCAGATTATGTCCTTGGAAACTATTGTAGGCTTTCATTATGATCCTGATTTTCTAAGAACAACACTGGAATTTTAATGGCTTTGAATGATTCTTTTTGATCTAGTACATATCCAGTCTTGTCTGGTTTTTAGCAACAGAAGGTTACCAGAGCATAGTGTTTGTGTTCCTTTTTCTGAGGCAACAAGCATGTTCAACTAGAGGGGGAAAAAACCCTGAGCTATAAAAACCTTCCCTGTTGTATGACTTGGTTACCCATTTTGCTTGCTGTAGCTGGATGAAACTCTTGATTTGAGATAGAAATTTCTGAGTTTATCCTGTTCATTTTTATAATTGTTCAGAATACAACAGACTTTATTCAAAGCTGTTTATCACTTGAATTCAGCCTTCACAGTTAGGATTGCAGCCTAAGCACTGACTGTATGGATGTGTAGGCAGCCAGCAAGTCCATAATATATGTACAGCTTGATTTGCATGTTTATAGCAGCTGCTTGCTTGGACTGTCCCTGGATTTCCAAAATGTCAGCCCTGATTGGTATGAAAACATGTGAGGTGGTTTCTGATTTGAGATCCTGTTCATTTTTATCTTCAAGATAAGACTGGGGATTTTCTTCCTTCAGCGTTCAGCAGGACACGCTCAGCTGCCTCCCTCCCACGCTCTGCTTGGCTGTGGATGGGTGCTGAGTGTCCTCCTCAGTCTGTCCTTTGGATTCAGGGCTGCTCCTTTCTATTCTGGAGAAAGTGTTGCAACTTCTTGTTATACCTGATTTTTGCCTCTGGAATAAATTCAGGGGTGTGGTTTTTTTAACGCTCAGCAGTGGTTTGCTTGAAGGTACTTTCAGAAAGTGAAACGGAAAGGTATCCTTTTTGTGATATTTCTTAGAAGAATTCAGGAATTCTACTGCCAACCTGAACAGGCCTAGGCAAGCTGATCATGTTAGTCACTGTGGTCAGAGAATTGCAGGATACTGAAGTTTGTCTGGGGGAAATTCCTAACAATTGGGCAGATTTCCACTTTTATGAGGTTCCCCTGGATTTCCTCATCATTGGCCCAGCATTTGACTGCCCAGAAAGGTTCACTGTCATTTGCAAACTCAAGAGTTTCACTTCTGCCTCCCTTTTCCAAACAACTGAAGATGGTGCATAAAGGTGGTTTCAGCACCACTGCCAGAGTGGGACTCACCCTACTGCAGCAGTTCTGCAGTTTCTTAGTCAAGGTCCTCAGAAACTTGGGGTGAACATCATGTGCTCCTGGTGACTTCTTACCAGTGACATCTTAACTCACCTCTTTAGCTTAATCTTGTATATTTATTTCAAACAGATCTAGTTACACAGAATGTATAGGGTATGAGAAATAATAGGAGAGATTCTTACACCTTATTTCAGCTGCAGTGACAAATACAGACCTTCTAAACTATGACCCTTTTTGTATATTTTTATAAAAGATAGCCAGTGGCCCCACATCACTTGCAATCTGTAAGGCTGATCCTAAGCAGAGAATCTATGAGGCTTTTTGTTAGAGCAGTTAAGAGCAAATGTGGTTTAACAAGTGAGAATAAAGTTTTGCATCTTTGCAGCTGAATTTGAAAAGCAAGATCTGGTCCTTGTTTGATAGGAACCACCTATCCCTCACTCATCTCTGTAAATAGGAAAACACCAATTTCATATTTAGTGTGTTAAGTACTTGGCCTTATTTATAAAAGGTTGTACCTGTTGATATACTTCATTATTTTAATTTATCAATATAAATGGTTTTACACAATAAAATATTTGTACCTACTTATTCAGACTAAATGGTTTTGTCATCAGAAATCGAGGCAAAGTGAGTTAATGCAAGTAGCCAAGGTCTAGATTATTGACAGCTCCATTTTCTGCACAATCAAGCTTTGGGCAAGCTTTTATCCCATAATAAGCATGAAGTAGCCTAACTTACTTGCAATGAGAGGTCAGCTACCTAGCAGGAGATTATCTCCCCCCCTATAGCATTATCGCAGTTCGATTAAAAATTACATGCGTAAAAACAAAGATGAAAGCAAAATTTAATTCTCATAGCTTCATTTTATTGTTTTATGGAGTTTTAATGACTCAGTCTGAAAGTAATCTGTCTTCTGGGAAAGTCCCAAGTTGAACCTTTCTCTTACCGTAAACAGCATTTCCTTCGGGAAATTGGTTAAATTCCTGATACTTTAAACTTCCACCTTCAATTTTTCCAGGTATAACTTTATCTGGTAATAGGAACGTTGAACATGAGCTCCAGAGAAGTGAGATGAGAGAGCAGTGAGGTTGTATGTTTAGTTCAGTGAACTTTAACCTTCATCTTTACTTTTAACACAGGTAATAATAACTGTAGGCTATTTGCTGTCCTGCTTTATACCTTAGACAAGGTATATTTCATTTTTAATTTAGTACCTTCCATTTGCTATTTAGTCTTTTACTGTATCAGCAGAAGATTTTTGTCCAACTCGGACTCAAAATATATTAATGTTAACAGTTTTTTCCTGTTGGCACATCCCATTTCATGTGGCAAAGGTGGAAGTAAAAGCAATAATCATCCTAATGAAAGACGTGAAAAAAAATGCACCAAACAAGACTACAATTTGTATTTCTGTCATATGTGATACCTGTGCACAGTGTTAGCTGGTAATGAATCTTTATAGTAGTGGTATCTTGGGATTCTTAAATCCAGATTAAACAAGGTACTTCCTTGTGAAAGCAGAGGAATCCATGGCTTATTTGAAGAATGCTTATGTTTTAACATACTAAGAAAACTTGTTCAGAAGGTTATTATTAGGAATAATTACTGTGGATAGCTGCATTAAGGTCAAAAAGGCAATTTGCATAAACTTAAACTCAGGGAGTTGTAGCAGTGAAAGCTTTCAACACTTCTGGGTAATGCCAGAGAAGACAATGATATGAAGCCAATTATTTAGAAATTGAGTGGAACTGGAATGATAGCAAAATGTTTTCTAGGTTAAGGGAATTCAGTTAATTATGTTTCACTAATGCTGCCTTGAAATACATGCAACAGTCGTTTGATTGTCACTTGTCTGCAATTTTAGTATTTATTATGCTCTGTTCTTTAAGGAGAAATCAAGATTTCTCGTAAACACTTTGAAGAAGCTTTTAGGAAAGTGAAGTCTTCGGTATCCAAAAAGGTAAGATAATATTCAAGTATGTAAGGCTCATAACTCCCTTGGGAAGGACACTCTTCTGATGCTGGAGACTGGTGGGAATGGTTAAGGTTGCAGCATACTTAGATGGATTTCAAACTGCATTAACAAACTTGATGTTTGTGTTAAGGTCAGGAACAAAAGCCTCCCTTTTCAGCTGCAGATGATGCGCTGCATGTAGATGGCTTACCAAGATCTCAAGGTTATTTTTTATTGCGGGGCCTTGGACTTCACTGACATTCCCAGATTGATTATTAACCTTGTCCTAAGTTCTTACGTCTGCTGAGTTTTCAGTTAGAAGTCAAGGCCTTTAGAATGCACCACATCCTGCCACAGCCTTTCCTCCCCCATGATGATGACACACAAAGGTGTTCAGCCTTTTCTGCTGATGAGAGATGTAAACTTGAGATGGGACATAAAACACGCTTTATGATCTTAGTTATTTCTTATCACTCTTTTCATTATTTGGATTTGTCAAGGAAGTTTGTTGTAAATGTTTTCTTAGCCCTCTTCCTTTTAATGACTGAAGGGAAAGCTGTTCAGTCATCTTAATTACTATAATTTTGAAGTTAATATGTAGGAATTGCTATTATTGCAGAGCTTGTGTATAGGTCTCCATGTGTTGCCCAGAGTGTACTGCAGCCAGAATACACTAATGTATTCACATTTAACACTAGGCAGAAAGAAGTTGGTTAACTATTTCCCTTCATTATTATTGTATTTTGATGGTCAGTGACCTTTCATAAAACTTAAAAGTGATCTATGGCTCCAAGACCTTTAAAGATGGTGTAGGTTGTTGTTTTCCCTTTGCTAATCACTAAGCAAACAGCCACAACAATTTAAAACATCTCCTTCTCACATAGCAATGACTGTGAAGTATTAGAACATACTCCTTCTGGTTAACCAAAGATGTTGTTCTGCATCTCAAAGGCAGTTTAAATAACATATGTCTGAGAGTCCTATATTTCAGTTATACTCATCTGAAGAGTTTTCAGTTAGGTATTTTGAAATATCTTTTGCAGTACAAGATGCTTATCTCCCATTTCCAGATGCTACTTCCAAACTGCTAGACAAATTCAGTCTGACAAAAAACCCTACAGACCTTGCTATGAATTCTGGAAAATTAAAAAAAAAAAAAAAAAAAGGCTAAAAAAGCTGCAGCTTACTGATCTAGTGCATCTACCTCTTCTATCTCATAGACATCTCTGTGTTTTTTTAATTGGTTGGCTCAAGACAAACAAAAAAAACCTTCTTAAAGCTGGGGACAGACACCACCTTCAAAAAGCCATTTATTTCAGTGGAAGTATTCTGTTCCTCAAAACTCTCATTCTGAGTGACCAGTGAAAAGGGTTAAGGATCAGTTAAGTTAGACTAGCAAAGGATGATCTTGTCTGTTCATTGTGCAGAACTAGATGGGGGAGGAAAGTGTCAGTTTAGCAGCTCCTGTGGTGAGGAGAGCAGTGCCTTCTTAGTGAAGCTGCCATCTAACCTAGCATGGCAACATGAAGTGTAAGAACTCTGCCCGAGGCCTCTGGGAATTACACAGCATTGGTGACTGCCCCTGGAAAACCTCATTTATGAGCCAGGGTAGTGGGGGTTTGCCTTATTTAGGTTTTTGTTTGTAAATGTTTTAAAATGCAGCTAGTGGCTTATAGAGCTCGTTTGTTTCACTTGTTTAAATAATACACAAAGTCACTTTTAAATATTGTGTATTTTTTTTACCACTGTCTGAGGTATTTTTCCTCTTCTCTTGGCACTGTTAGGATCAGCTAATGTATGAAGAACTGCATCAGTCACTGTGCAGGTGATACATTTGAACAATTCCCACAAGAGACTAACTCTACACTGGTGAAGAGTTCTGCAGTTCCTGTGCCTGTTTTCAAGAGGCAGGTTGGAAAGAAGCTGTACTAAATCCATCTCTCAACTTTTTATACTGCACCTGAAAAAAAGGTCATCACAACCTACTGCTCTAAAGCATCCTTAATTTAACTGTCTCCAGAATAAAAGATACAATATGTGCTTCCTTCTTATAACCATTTACATTTTCCAAATGAATGCTTTAGGTGCTAAAAAGCTAATTCTGATATATTTGGTGCCCTGAATCAGAAATCTCTGAGGCACAGGCTAACCCTTCCAAGTGTTTACACTGCTCAAATAGCTGTTTTCAGCCATCAGTGAAAATTGCTGTGTTTTCCAGAACAAGGACACTGAAAGAAGCACTGGGAGGACAGAGCTGTGAAAGCAGGCTGGGAAAGTGCTGCACTGGATGTTATCACACCATTAATCATGCATTTTCCGAGTACAGTGACACATGACTGTGCCAGCACAGATTCTCAGAGCTGCTAACAGCTTCCTTCTACCTTACCAAAATAAACTGCCCACAGATGGCAGGCTGGGAGGGTTACCTAGGAGAGAGTAAAGTTTGGAAATTGGAGAAGTGCTATGGTACTATGATCCAACCTAGGAAACATTTGAGTTAAGAGGTACTTAACAAGCTGGTTCTTAATTATTTTTCTTAAACAGATAAATTTTCAAAATTGAGAAGTATCCAAGTTAAGACAAAACACTGAAAACTGACAGATAATGAAACTTACAAGCGTTCAGGGAAAAACCCCAATGAAATCATTTTTGTAAGCAACATCTAATCTGTAAGCATCCCCTTCTACTTACTTAAACACTTAAGAGGGAGATTAAATGATCTCCTACTTGAATTTGTTTAAACAAATACCCTGAACAACCAGATCTAACTTTAAGACTGACCTTGATAGAGAATAGTACCTTACATGTTAAATTCTTCTCAGAATTGCCAGCTAACAAGAAATCTTGCTGCACCTTTTTACCCAAAGGTACGTGTTGAAGGCTATCACACGTAACTTATCACCACAAACTTGCATTTTAAAAATACTGACACTCATAGCAGCTTGTTCTTACCACTGGGATTTTTGCTCAACATGGTGTGACATACCCTCCCTCTCCTAGAGAAGCTGGAGCCTCAGTGACTCAAATTCTGACTCATAAGACTAACAAATTAAGTCCCTGTATATAAAGCAGATGATGATGATATGCCTGCTTTTAATTGTAAATCAGGCCCAAAGCTTCAGCTATGATTCCCAGAAAGCCAAGATGAAGGATCATCATTTTCAATCAATACCAGGTTGGAAGGAAACCTCAATGATCATCTGGTTCAACCTTTCTAGGCAAAATGCACAGTCTAGACATGATGGCCCAGCACCCTATCCCAAAAGAATCTTACAAGTGTCTGACTTTGGGGAATCCACCACTTCCCTGGGGAGATTTTTTACAATGAGAACAATCAGCTAGTGGAATAGTTTTCCTCATTTCCAATTGGAAGCACCCCTTACCCCTCCTCTTTTCCATGTCACTCTTGTAAAAAGGGAATCTCCCTCCATCTTCTTTGTAACCACCCCTGGAACATGGTGACAAGTTCTCCCTCTAAGCTGCATTTTCTCAAGGCTGCACAAACACAGTTCTCTCAGTCTTTGCTCATAATACACTACAACAGTATAATAATGATACAAAACCAGTTTAATAATAATGATACACTCAATTCACTTGAGTGGCTGAGTGGACCAATGAAAAGAGTAAGCGATTTCTCCTTTGTGGATATATAGAGAAGATTCCTGCTACCACACTTGAGGACAGCTGCAGTTGATGAACTTAGGCAGGAGAGGAGTCCTCAAGCCCTGACATAGCCACCTAAGAATTTTCCTTTCATGATGGTATTATTCCTGTGTCTGTCTGTAGCAAGAAAGCAAAGTAGGACTTGCAAGGCAAGATAAGGGAGGAAATGCTATCAAGGAGTAGGAATAGCACTACAGTCTTGTCAAGAGTGCCAACACAAAACGTGTTTATTATTCAAGGTGTCTCGTGATCATTCCTCATAACAGGTGATAAAGGAAGAGGAAATGGGGTGCAGGAGGGTTTGAATGCACAAGAAAATCTGAAGTTAAGGTGAAAGGCAGAAAGAGCCAGGTCAGTGAAGTGTCCATATCCTGTCTGCTTACCTTGTCTGGGCTCCGTGTGTGCCAAGGAGCAGGCAAGGATAGGCAGATGAATTCCACCTGCCTGCTCACACACGAGTGTTGCACCCACACTGCTCCTTGTGGGAGATTCTGCTTAGGCTGTAGTATGTATCACTAAAAAAACAATGATCCTTTGTACAGAAGAGATCATTAGTACACAGAAAATGGGAACTGCTTTAAGGAACGAGCCTTTTCACGCAATAGAGACAAATATTTTGTTCTGCATATGCAGCTACCACCCCTCCTAGCAGACATGCCTCGAGGTTTTGCCTCCAGTCATCTTGTTTCTGTTGTGACAAGATCAAGAAATTGTTCATCACGCCATTCTCATCTCCCTTTTCCTGAGGCTAGCAACATATCTAAACCACAAGAATGATCCTGTCCCAGAGCATAGTAGATGCTAACTTAAGCATGGATAGGAGGCAGAGGCAGCGCAGGGGACTGTCAAAAAGAGAAAAGAAAAATGCTGTCTTCATTCTTGGCTCAATAGGAAGCTTTCTCCACATCTTTGTCCTGACTAAAGTCTTGTAGCCCACTTCAGGCTTGATTGTGAAATAGAAGATTTGCTAGAGAAAAGATAATTGCATGGAGTTGCAGGTTGCTGTGCTAAAGGCAGATCCACATGATTCAGACACACCTGTTTATCAGATTGTTTTCCTAGGACCTTGCAGAAGCAATGCTGGCAGACCCAGAAGTGGCTCCTGTGCCTTGCACTGTGCAAGCTAAACAGCAGAACTTGCTTTTGAGACTTCCAAATTACAGAGGAGTACAATTTCCAAAAGCTGTGCCAAACTACTTACACAAGGTTGCTGCTTCAAAGTCACTTTTCTCCTCTAAGTCCAACAGGAGTATGGCAGCCTGCAGTCTGTAGCACTGACGTTATCAGCTGTTGAAACTCATCATGAAATAAGGAATGAACAGCTTTAAGCTCTGCTGTGGCATGCCACTTCATCTGATAGAAGGAATAAATGTCAGGGAGGCAGAGGTGAGCCACTGACCTCAGCATCTGACAGTGTCCACTTACCATGATGTCTCAACACCTGGAGACCTTTGTCTTATGTGGTCACTTAATGAGTTCACCAGAGGAGCTCCGAGACACGCAACTGGAAGTCTGAACTGTTTCAACTGACCTGTGGTTCCAGGGAGGAAGCCCTGCCCTGGGTCTGACAGCATGGAGCTCTGCAGCCAGACAGATGCACCCATTTAGCACTTTAATGTTGGGAAGCAGACAGGTTCAACAGCAAATCAGGAATGCCAGAGGCAAGGGTTGTTCTGAAAGAGAAGCATACCCACGCCTGTCCTGTGGGAAAACTAATGCCTAGTACAATCAGATTCCAGGATGCATTACTTACTCCACTTAAGCAGCAGATAATTGGGGGCAGGGAGTGTTAAAAGCCATGCAAGGAAGTTTATTCTGAAAACTGCAAGTTATTCTAAAAGCCCTGAAGGGGATTCAGAGCTCTGCACAATTTAACTGCAGCTAAAATACTTTGGTGACAGTTAAAACTCCTGATTTCACATAAAGAAGATGTTTTCCAAACTGACAAACTGAAAGGAACAAACCCTAATAAACATGTAGAAACACCAAAGTTAACTCACTCCATCTGAATAGATTTAGAAAAAACAGTTGGGTTAACTGTCAGGGTTCTTGCTGCTCTTTAGGTTTAATTTGTTCTTCACCAGTTAGTCAAAGCTCCCTCCAACTTTCAGAGAAAATGTTTCAAAAATTATACTAACCCCTTTCTGCCAGATATGTTTTAATTGTATTACTGAAAACTATTTAATTCCTTAAAACAATAACTAGATGGTTCATTTTTTTTTTAATGCTAGTGTTTCATATTTCTATGTCACACCTTTGGAGTAAACACCATGACAGAGAACTTAAATTCATTGTTCATTTAGAATATATCAAACAAGTCAAGTAGGGCCAGCTGGTCCTAATTACTTTTACCACTGCTTCAGAAATGCTTCTGACTTTTTTTTAGGGATGAAACTATGCTGGTTACCTTTCAAATGATTTGCTTTTGGCAGTTCTTACTATTGAAGTTGGCTGCTAAGGCTTTTTATGTATTACACAGGAATTCTATGCGTAAGAAGGGTCACTAGCAATGCTTGCTAGAATCAGACCATTGTTTAGATCCAAACTTAAATCTCACTGGCTCAGATTAACCTAATACAGTAAATTGTTCTCCAATAGGTAGCCAGTAGCAGATGTTTCAGAAAGATTATGGCAAGCACAGATATCTCCCTCAGAATTCCCCGCTATTCAGTACCTCCTGAAGTGAAAATTATATATTTATAATTTGAGCTGGAAGGGAAGAATCATAGTCAGACCACCTTAAAGCAACACTTGCAATTTTAAACACAAGAGATGGCAACTTCAGCCCTGCTTAAAAAGCAGGAGTTCTATGAAGTAGGTAACTAAGACTAACTAAAATTTTTACTCTGAACTCAGCTTATCTTAAATATTAATGTAGAATAACTGAATTTCTTAACTTTAGCTCTTAGCTATAAAACTTTGTAGACACTTTCCATCCTCCATCCAGCTGTGATAAATCATCAACACCAAAGATAATTTAAGAAACAAAGAATGATATTAAGTGGTTTAAAAAGAAACTGGTTTGCAACTTCTTAAGCCTTTACAAGTATTTCAACCCAAGTCAGTTTTCCTCTGAGTAGGGAAGAAAGGCAGTGATTCTTTACAGGTCACCATTCAATAGAAAGGTCTCAGATCTGCTTTAGAAATACCAAATTTCTCTAAAGGTTGAGTCCTTCAGCATACGGGGACCACTCAAAAATTCACCCAGTATTACCTTAATCTTTGCTTTTTAGTTCCATGTAAAAATACTGGACAAAGTCTGTTTTGACATTACACTCCACCCTGAGCAACACACTGGCTACCTCACAGGTTATGGGCATAATGAAGTCACCTTGTAGGTGGCTGGCAGACTTTCATACCACTTCTATTGCTTAGCCACAGATAAGGGCCCACACTTAAAACAAACACACATTAAAACCGCACCGCAGCTGAGACCGAGTTAAGAGGTACCAATACATTCCTTTCAGGCACTCACTTTTTCAAAACAAACAACAAACACACCAAAAAAACACCCCAAAATACAGAAGTTGAGGGCATCTAAAATTAAGTTAGAGCAGCTACAACTTCCACCTTCCTCAGATTCCATCTTTCAGATTAATGAGGAACATACTACAGAGCCACCATTTGAGATTTAAGGGTGATTTGTAGCCAGTTTTGACTGCTTAAAGCCATCATCGATACATTAGAGGGTAGAAGGCAAATCTACTGTGCTGAGGTATAAAAAGGTTCTTCACTGTCCACCAAGTCTGTTTGTTGCGAATGACAAACTTCCAGGAAGTTTGATATCACCACTTCTCACATTTTAATATGTAAGAAAGGCAAGTATTTATGAAAAGTGCTGTAGGTTTAGGGGGGAAAAAACAAAACAAGATTATTTAACAACCTTTCTGTGTACACAAATGAGTAATGTGCTAATAGGTAGTATTGTCAGTGTTTGTAGCTAGATTTGTTTGCCAGAATAATATCTGTTTCAATCCATTCACTTTGCCATAAAAGCCAAATTTCCAAATGAGTGTAAATATTTGTATTTGAAACCATAGTAACGTGGCAATAATTTTTCTTCGAAGATCAGAAAACCCCCAAACTCTGTAACAAGATTTTTCCAACATGAAACCCCACATCAAGTATATTAAGTTACCTAAATGCCACCTGCTCACACTACATGCCAACAGAAGCAGCTCAGTCAGTAGGTGGGACCTTTGGAGTTGGCAATACTCTTGAATTCCCCACCTATTTTTTTTTAACAAAGAAGTCACAGAAGCCATCTCAAAGATACCAGTTTCATTCTGATAGATTGCTCCTTTAAGGTACCCTCTGTAGAAAAGGTAGAACTTTAAAGCAATGCTTCAAATGGCACATTACATATTTAAACAAAAGCAGACTTAACATTTCTGTGCAAATTTAGTTCTTCTAACCATAAGTTCGGAAACATTTTCAACAGAATGTTTAAGTTAACAAATCATGTTAGTTTAGAATTAACAGGTAAGTACAGCATTTTAAAACTAGTCATCTAAATAGCATGTTGTGGGCAGTATACTACATTGAGAACTTTTCAACTGTTATGAGTCAGACAGACATTTTATATAGATTTAACACCTACCAAATTAAATTCCATAACAAAGTGATTTTGCATTATGCATATAACACTGATCCTTAGGCAAACAGAGACACATTTAACCAACAAATCTGAGGACTGTGAGGAATGTTATAGCTGGTAGGAGTCTGCTACAAAATCCTTAAGGATGCATTGCTATGTTGCTGTACATCTTAATTCAGGACACACATGAACAGCTTTAGCAGGAGACCTTTATACCAGCCACTTTAAAGCAAGCAGACATTTCAAAGTTTTTTGGTTGCCAGAAGTTTAATCTTGCACCACTTCACCCTTTAATTGCCTTTTCATGCGTGAATATGGGCTGATTGTGTCGTCCATCACGAAGTCATACAGTACTTTTATCCAAGAGTTATATTGGGGCAGGTTGTCATAGTATTCAGCTGCTATTTTCTTCACCTGAAGGAGAGACAGGAGGTTTATTTACTAGTTATATTAACATCAGTTGTGACAACTTTACAACCCTAAGTGTGTAACCTAGTAATGTGTAACAGCACAGGAAGTTTCATTCCAGAAGTTAGTTCCTACAGGAAAGGCCACTCATGGCACAGGGTGAACATTCCTTGAAGGAAAAAGCAATATAAATAAAAAATAAAAAAGTTGTTAAGTAAATCTCCTGTGAAGCTTTTGGAGCTGGCCAGATCAAACTCTGTTAACTCTCCAGAGTCCTTTCACTGTGCTACCTACAGGATGATGGAGCTCACAAAAACAAGTGGTTTGGTTGCTATTGAAAGTGTGTGACTCGGTTCAATGCTGACTCATAGATATACAAGTAACAGTAAAAGGATGTTTTAAGTTCTAGGAAGAGATGTTTAACACAGCTATTCTTACATGTAGTTTCAAATCTCAGTACTCAGAAGAAAAAAGCATTTTATTTCTGAAGAACATTTTGTTTTTATGAAGACAGACTTCAAAGAATGAATATAAACTGCTTCCAAAGACTCTATTCTCAGCTGCACATGTTGACTAGACCACTATTGAAACTGAGAGCAGCAGGTTCAGTAAGGTGCCCTTACTGCTATTTAGGGTCAACCACTTAAGGCCTTAAAAATATGAACAGAACAAAAAGGATTTTTCACAAAATTCCATGGCTTTAGTCCAAAGAATAATACCAATCTGTATAAGCAACAAACACATCCAAGGTATCTACATGGCTGGTTTGAAGGCAAAGCTTGTTTTGACCCATCATCACACCTACAGAATAGTGCACCTAGGAAATGTACTTTTACTCAACAGTAATAACTCTCAGCTCACCAGTGCTGAGGAATCAAGTGTTCAGTACTTAGAGATCTTTGGCACACAGCACAGCAGAGTCCAGTCCAATCAAATTAACTGCACTGTTCCAAAAGAAGGCTTTGTTTTCTTATCAGAGCTGTGGATTACAAGTCCTGCAGAAGAACTGGGTATTTACCCCTAGAATTAAAGACCTGGAAAAATTCATGCCCTACTTTATAGCTAAAGTACCTGTGCAAGAAGTGAAATGCTGGTTCACGGCACAGACCCAGGTATCAAAGGTGAGTTAAAGCAACTTTTGCAGTATTTGAAAGATTAAATCTATGAATAAAAGCAATCATCTGTCTTAAAAAAAAAAAAGAAGAAACACAAGCACACAAAGCCTCAACAAACCAATTACATGATCTACCTGCCCTGCTAAAACTGCTGGCATGGTTATTTCAGCTGCAGTTCCACCACTGACAACAGAAATGCCTATCAAGTTTAGACTTCACCAGAGGGACAATCTTACAGGGTCTCACTATTGCCAAGTGCAATAACAAAGCTGTAAGACCAACACCACAGCTGCTGTCAAATTGCAAATTTAGTGTCTGGTGAAAAACTGAAGATTTAGATGTAACCCTGAAGCCTGTGTTCCCATGCTCCAACTGGGAAACACGGATACAGTGAGAACAAAGCTCCTACCTGTAAGAAGCAAAGGTTGAAGTGAGGAGAAACTTCACCTCTGCTACTCATGCAGGCATGACAGGTCTAAGTCCTGACTTAGAACTCTTAATTCTGCCAGTGTACAGCTGATACTTATTTAGGGTTCAAAGGCTCTTGCTAGAGGAAACTTAAGTGCTCCAGAGTTAAAAACTTATTAAACATTTGTCAACAGTAAAACAACCACTAACAGTACCTCAAGCCCTCTCTTTTCCCCCCACCAGAGGATGTCCCTGGTAGAAGAGACTGAAGGATAGGCACACATTATAATATTATCCTTAACATTTCAAAGACAGAGATAACAAATCTCCAGAGTTATCTGCAACCTCTTAACTAGTTTTTTGCATACTTACAAACAAGAATTCAGAAGACAGGTTGTAATTACAGAAAGCTAAAGTTAGTGCAAAGCATAAGACATGCGTTCCCTCCCCTCTCCTTTTATAGAAGAGGATTGAGCAGCAGCATATCGGAAGCTTGTTCAGGATACCACTAAAATGCTAAATAACTACCTCTTTTATCACTCAACTTATATTGTGGGGTTTTTGTTTGCTTGTTTTTAAGTTCTCAACATATTTTTCTGTCAGTGTTCTACCTCATTTTCATGTTAAAGTAGGCCTTAAATTAAGAAAAAGTAATAATCTTGGAAGGAAACTTACCAGTGGAAGGCTCTTGCCAGGAATATTGGGGAAGTCATGATGTTCATTGTGATAGCCAACATTAAAAGTGAGCAAATTAAGTGGCCCATAGTAGGAATAGGTCTCATGTCCTTTTAAAAACATGTAATGTTCAGCTATGAAGTGTCCCGATATTGGGTGCAACCCGAGACCAAGTACTGAACCAGCAAGCATGTAAAAAATGGATTTGACTCCCCATAAATAATATATTGCCACATCAAAGGTGAGTTGAGCCAACAAATTTATTATTTCAAGTCGAGTAATGGGTTTAGGATTGATGCAGAGAGGTCTAATGGCATAGAAAAAAGGCTGAAGAACAATCCATATGAACTTCCTAAAACGGGTGCAGAAAAACCAGCCTTCAAAGTTGGTGGGAATATCCACATCGATGCCGTCACCGCCTAAGTAACGATGGTGATCCATGTGATATCTCTTGAAGGATATGGAGTAGGGAAGACCAAGAGGGAGGTTAGCAAATATTCCAAACCATCGATTCCACATGGCTTTGCAGTTGCCAAAGGCACTGTTGTGGGAGATCTCATGAATAGCCAGAGTCATGGAGTGGCTAATACAGCTTCCAAAAATGTAAGCCCAGAAGACCACCCATTTCCAATCCAAGTCTTTAACCAGATAGAACGCAGTCAACTGCGCCAGAACCATCAGCACAACCACCCAGATCAGGTTGTAGTCTGGCTTCATCAATGCTTTTATCTCTGGATGTTTAGCTAGATGGAAAAAAATTAAATGAAGTTATTTCAAAGCTTTCCTCACAGCCAACTATCCCAATTAGATTACAGTTTTTTCTTCCCTTTGTCCCAATTAGGAGCTGCCTGCAAATGTAATGAAAACGTGTGACCTTTCCACTTGTGATATCTACTGCTATAATGAATCATTTGGAATCAAGTAATTTTAGCACTTTTACGCTGCCCAGCAACCAGACACGTATATGGCACGCACCAGTACCATCTCCAGCCTCCGCAGGCAGGGAACGGCCCTGAGCCGACAGCCCACCCGTAACTCAGAAGGGCTCAGGAAAGCTCAGCCCCGATTTTAGCGCCGCCCTCGACGCCGCTATCCGCCAGCCCCGGACGCGGGAGCCGCGGTGACCTCTGCGGCCCCAGACACCGCCTTATCGCCCGTTCCGCTGGCAGGGCGCGGGCGTGGAGCGGCCCGGGGCCGCCGGGGAGCCCGGGCTTCTATTCCGCCGCTCGGGATGGCAGCCCGGGCCGCCGCCGCCCCGCGCCTCGGGCTCGGCCCCCGCAGGCGGCCACCCTCCCTCCTCCTTCCCCCGCTCCTTCCCTTCCCCTCCCC
>VZTG01004873.1:249772-267338 GCA_013397845.1 Melanocharis versteri | reverse complement strand
CTCAGGAGGGGCCCTCAGGAGGAGCCCTCAGGGGAGCTGAGGGAGCGGAGCGGGGCAGGGGGAGCCCTCAGGAGGAGCCCTCAGGAGGAGCCCTCAGGGGGGCTGAGGGAGCGGAGCGGGACCGAGAGAGCCCTCAGGAGGGGCCCTCAGGAGGAGCCCTCAGGAGGGGCCCTCAGGGGGGCTGAGGGAGCGGAGCGGGGCAGGGGGAGCCCTCAGGAGGAGCCCTCAGGAGGAGCCCTCAGGGGGGCTGAGGGAGCGGAGCGGGACCGAGAGAGCCCTCAGGAGGGGCCCTCAGGAGGCGCCCTCAGGGGGGCTGAGGGAGCGGAGCGGGGCCGGGAGAGCTCTCAGGAGGGGCCCTCAGGAGGAGCCCTCAGGAGGAGCCGTCAGGAGGGCTGAGAAAGCGGAGCGGGGCAGGGGGAGCCCTCAGAGCGGGCCCGCGGTGCCGCCGGCAGCGGGAGCAGCCATCCGCCGTCCCAAAGCCGCCTTCCCGTGAGCTGCTGTCCTCGTTTGACCCCGTGCTCACAGACCCCTGCCCAAAGGTACTGAACGACAACTCCAAACGCCTGCAGCAAAGCCTCCGTTTCCTTCCTTTTTTGTGGTAAGATATTTGAAGAACTTCTTTGACAAACTCCTCTGTAAGAACTAACCTCCATTTAATCTGTCACTGCGTGTATTTGTCATAAAACACTGACTGTGGGCAGTTCAATGAGAAAGATTACCGTACGGAGAAGCTGAGCTGCTACTTGCTTGGAATTTTAGTTTTATTGTCCACTCATAATAAACTAAATCAGTAGATCAAAAATCCACTCAAATTAATTTAAATCAGTAGTGATAAAAATAATGGAGGCTATTATCACAAAGTAAGTTATACCTTATCTCTTCATGTAGTATTAGTATCTCAAGGTTTATGATTCATCACTTAAAATTTATTAGTAATAATGAGTACAAAAGGCTTATGCCTACAAGCTGCTGTAAGTCCCATCCCACGTGCAACAGGGCTATTGGAGGGGAAATTCAATCCCTACTTGGAAATGTTTGCAATCTGAAGTAGTGGACAAAGTACAGGATCCATAAAACAACACTTTCGTGAACAATTTTGTTTACATGCATTTTAATTTGTGAATATTGAGATGGGATTTAGAAGTGAAAAATGCAGCTAGTAGGTGAGACGCGGAAAAGGTTATGCTCAGTCTTTCCCTCCTTAGCCACAGAATCTGAATTGTGCAGACCGGGAGGACTGCTGCGGCGTAAGAGGCATAGCAGATGTCTAGATTTCATCAAGGCGCTGTGACCTTGCAAGGTTTACTTTTTGGTCAGTGACCGTTTCTCAATAAACCAGGAAGCTTTGGGGTTGCCAGCGCAGCAGCTGACTGCAGAATCGCCGGGGTCACAGGTGTTTCACTCAGCTGCACTCTAAACACCACACATAACATTTCTGACAGCGTTCCCTTCTGGTTGGAGTTCAAATATTAGCACTGCTATCCATCATTGTGCTGAAGACCTCCCCATCCATGGGAAGGATTCTGCCAAAAGGAGTGTGTCAGCCAGTGACAGGAGCATTGGAGGAGTGACAGCACATCAGGAGTTCAGTACGCAGGGGTAGGTTTACAGCACTGCAAACATACATAGGTTTGTCAATGGTCACAAATTTCAGTAGGGCAATTAAACAGAAGATCCCAGGTTTATAAACTAAACATTCCAGAGCAGTTAAACAAGGTTTAACCAATTAAAAAATATATATATTAAATAGTAAAGCTTTGGACAATTTAATTGCCCAAGTGTACTGGAGAGCAAAGTGTCTTCCCTATTTAATCACTGAGTTTAATCACTGGTTTAAGCAGTCTGTGTAACAAATCCAGATTTATTAGGTCTTCAGCAAGCCAACAGTTTTTGTATCTGCCATTTTCCATTCCAGAGACAGCGAGATCCAGTACCTAGTGTGTCTTCAGCTGGCACAAAGCTTGAACAAAAATCCTGGAATGTTCACTTACATGTAAACCAAAGCCAGGAGTGCATCCTTTTCTAACGGGGAAGGTGAGATCTAGGAAGGACAACTGCAAGAGTGGAGAGCACACGGACAAGCGAGGTGGCCCAGGTACAGTGCAAACTAGCACAGAAATGCAACTGGAGACTAACAGAATAGTCCACAACTAGCAGACACATTGCTGTAAAATAGTCCAAACTGAATTTACTTATCCATGAAGTAACACTCTATCACTGCAATCTGCTAGTTACCCTCTTAAAACCATCAGGAACACCAAGAAACCAGGGAATCCTCTCCTGTGCTGAGACACATTCAACTATATCCTACACCATCCTATTTTCCAGAGGCTCTTGATGTTGAAAATGCCTTTGGCAATCTTAGCGGTCCCCACAATTCACTGGCAGAAGATCTGAGTAAGAGCAACTAAGTTTCTGTTCAATTCTGTCTTACCTTTTACATTAAGTTTCATGCAGGCATCTCTTGTAGCATTAATTAATTCAGTGATTAATGTGCAGTGCTGAGTATCAGGAACTGAAGAAGTTCCATTTGTCTCCACCTGTTCTTTAATCTGAGAAATTTACCTTGTTGAGCAGGTAGTCTTTCTTCCTTCAGCACTTCCACCTCTGGCACTCTGAGGGTCCTTACATACTGTAGTTACATGGAAGCTGTTCAGTTTGGGAAGCACAACCTGGCTGCAAACAGCTTCTCCCTCAAGAAAGTACCAGAATGGTATCTTTTGATCTCATTTTCACCACGTTCACTAGGTACACAAATTTGTAAAAAAAATCCCCAACCTTACTATGAAACAAAAAGCAGTTTCCAAGCAAGCTTCTATTTTTAGAAAAGCAGTAAAGCTGGCCTCAGTAGTTTTAAGTTATTTTAAGAAACTAAATATAAGACACTTAAAATTGCTTTCCCTGTCAGCTCTTACTTTTCTTTCAGTTTCAGCCCTTGACACAAGTACTAAAACTAAACAGTGGCTGCAAATAAATAATTTTTTCATGTAACTTTGCAAACTACATCACAGTCTCACTGGTTTAAGGCTCTCTTTCAAACAGATGATACAATCACTAATCACTACCAACACTACTTCAAAGCTGATACACCCGCACACGTAAATGTGCACAGACATTGAGAGTGAAAAGAAATTTAGTTTTACTTCAGGTGATTCATCAGCTTGTTCACATATTACAAAATGGATCCTTTTTATTTAACAAGGGACAATATGGTGTCAGAAATTCATGTTCCAGCTATTTTGTCCAAACGATTACTTCATTCTGTTTCCTCCATGTGTGTATTTCTCTGGTGTACATTCCAGCCAGGGGCCATCCGTCGTCTCCCTCTCTGAGATGTGAAACAGAAAACACTGGTGTACCTCTGTTGTGGCATTTCTCAGAGCTGCCTTGTAACCATCCCCTCCACCCCTTAAGTTTCATGGGCCTCATCCCATTTTACTGGCAGCACATGGAGGAGCAGGATGCACCTGCAATCCTGGAGGATGTGATACTTCCTTGAGCTGAAGGTTCCAAGTTGGCACAGAGAACATGTCCCGTAACAATAGGTTCTTGTTTTCCAGCTCCGTTTACGCACAGCCAGAGATTCCCCAACACATGCACAAATGCTACTCTTGAGTAACCTGAAACTATTTGTAGACTGGGATGGTGGGGAGGGGAAAATTGTTTGCATATTCTAGAAATTAATAAAGAAACTAAAGTGAAAAATATTCAGAGATGTACGAATAAGCCTTTTCAGTAAATGCAATCCACAGGTTTATACTTGTTTGGAAGTATTTAACCACAAGTAACTGGTAATTAGTCCATTACAGGAATTTTTTATCACAAATTACCATTAAATGAATTTGTATCACACAGTAATTCTAGCTATCATGCTGACCCTTTGACTCAAAATTGTTTTTTAAAAGATAAGGTATATGCTGGTGTTTTCAATCTGAATAGCAGGTATTCTATCTCCAAGATAGACTTACCTGTAAAAAACATTCTGAGCTGTAGAAAACCAGTACGAGCAAATGCTCCTTTAACACTTTAAGTCTTCTCTCAGACAGCCTTTTATCATTTCCTTGATGCTTACGAAAAATGCCCTTTTTTTGGAAAAGACCCAAACTACTCAAGAAGTTTATCTGAAAGCGAAATGTCTGTCAAATATTAGGCATTTGCAATGTTACTTCTGGTATAAGCTACTATGTTTAGAAGTAAAAATTGTAGCTGAAGTTTCAGGAAAAATGTCTGTTTTCCACAATTACATAATATCTGACCAGACAATTTCTGATTTGTTTGCTGCTTTAAATACAGCCACACACGAGGTTATGCTGACAGCCATACAAAATGAACTTGCACTTTAACCCACACTAGGAATACCAAGATTGTGAACAGCTACAAATGCAGCATTTGCATTTTCAGTGCCATACCAAGTTGAATTCAGAACCACCTAAAGATAAAGCAGCAGCTGGTTAAAAAAAGAAAACATAAGTCAAATTATAAAGCTACACAGTTTAGTACATTAAAACAAAACCAAGGACAATGGTATTTGTATAAGATTCCAAAAATATACAGATGGGAGGGGGGAATAATCACTGTACACAACTCTGAGGTGGTTAAAGTGACCAGAGAGACTGAACAGTGCAAGACATGCTTTTCCAGTTACAAGCTCAAAACAGAAGTGCAAAAGAAATTAAAGCTTAGTCTGAAGTGATTTACCTTTTAGGATAAGGAAAGCTTAGAATATTGTCATCAGTGTTACAGAGAAATTTCCACCCCAACCCCAACACAGACACACAAAATAGTTTAAGTTTTTCCTTAACACAGCATTTCACTCAAACCGTGCCCCCCGAGCTTGGTGACTCCAGGGACCATCTGTAGGTGTTTGGTGTTGGCCTGTGACCCAAGTGATACACAGGCAGCCTGTCCATTCTCCAGCTTTGGCTAACAATAAATCCCTGCCTTCCAGGCAGGGCAAGTGGCAGCCACACAGCCCGGGCTCAAACGCTCCTGCCGCTCACCTCCCCAGACACCTCACTGTAAGGAGGCCACTGTGCTGAAAGCAGAGGCTGAGTTATGGCTGAGGAACAAAGGAATTGCTTGACAGGTCTCTGTGCTCTCTCCCAGAGTTTGGAACAGTTTCAGGCAAGTGCTTTTGGCAGGCTGACTAAGCTGTACATGCATCTATCCATGCAAATGTAGAATATGGCTCCCAAGACCTAGAACCAGGGTGTGTGCATGTGAAGACTGGATAGAAGGCCCTTCCATGTAAGTTTACAAAAATATATAGCCAATACTGTAGCTTAAGAAGTCAGTTTTACTCATTACAGAGAACCCCAAAAAGTATTAACTACTTTTCAGACATTCCAGACAAGGTCACTTGCAACAAAAAAGGTCAAGTTCTCAAAAACAAGGTTTTAAAAGCGGATCTTTCCTTCAAGTGAACAGGACATCTGTTTTTACTCTTAACCATTTAGTCAGTTAAGACAATTTATTTAAGATTTCATGTGAACATATGCATAAACACAAATAAGTTTACTTTAAACACATCTGCACGGAAAAAAAGGTTAACCCTTCAAAACATAACAGAGCAGGTCTGGTTAGTATGTAGCTATTGCAAATCTTAAACATTCTGTGCATTAGGCCCACCCATATAGAAAGCAGGGGAAAAGTCAATGAAAGAAAATTACTGTTCAAGTCTAAGTGGTGTTTTGAAGAGCCAGCAGCCTAAGTGACACCATGAAGCTGGTCACAGTATCCAAACAAGCAGGCCTGCTTGGGCTACTAGAGCAGTGTATCCTCCTGAAGGTGCCATTTCCTCCTGAGTTATTTTCTGTTCCGAAGGCGTTTAGATTTCCTAGGACAGTCTGTGGAATCCACTGCCTTCCTCCGTTTCCTGGGAGATTGTTCATTTGAGCCGGAACCTGAAGAATTCCCTACTGTGCTCTCCATCACCTCTCGCAGCTTGCGCTCCAGCTCGGCCAAGCGGGCGTTCTGTTCCCCAATGATTTGGGTTTGCTCAAGCAGTTTCTGGTCTTGATCCTGGAGCTGCTTCTGCTGCTCCTGCACTTTGACGCGCAGCTCCGAGATCTCCCGCTTCAGCGCCGTCAGGCCCGTGCCGTTGGCTTTCACCTGCTGCTGCAGTTTGGTGACCTCCTGCCTGGAAGGGCTCTGCTTGGAGAACAGCTGCATTGTTGTCAGTGCTGCAGAAGGCCCTGGAACTTCAGAGAGAACTGTGATTAATCCTCTGAAACTTACGGGTAGAAACAGTGTCCCAGTGTTCATACTTTGCTTAGCCCTACTCCCCACACATGAATCCCGATACCCACTGCAAGTTAAACTGTGAACAGGTAAACAGATTTACAGTCACTTAAGTGTCTAACAAGAACATGTGGTAACCTCAGAGCACAACCACTTTAATTTAAAATACTTACAGCTTTTCAGTAGTCTGGAAAAAAGTTCATAATTCATTTCCTCTATATAAGCCCCCCTCCTTTTGCTGTATCAAAAGCTGTGTAGAGATTTTGTGTTGTCATCTAGACTTAGTGTCACAGATGTTAAGACAAAATGCCACAAAACATCTATAAATTACTTAATACAGAATACTTAAGACTGAATAAATATCTTTCATTAGACCAGCAAAATTCTGCTGCCTTAGTTGCAGACAGCTAAAGTTCTAAAATTTTGTAGTTTGGAACTTAACAAGGGATTTCAGTATAACTTACATTTTAGAAGAAAGGAATTTATTTTCCATGCTTCTTTAGAATCACTCTTCCTAAGCACTAAAACCATACTGGAATCTGAGCTTGGAACTGTTGATTCTAATAAAGTTCCTGCAAATCAAGGAGACTAACAGCTACTGTATAATTTCTTCCACTTTTTCTGCCATAAAAGATATCTATCACTTTTGCCGTCATTATACTCTTCTAGCAATGCTGTGCAAGTAAGGTGCAACTGTAAGTGCTCTACAGACAGAATAGTCTGGAACAGTCATCCTTCTTTTCCTCCTTTTAGTCCATTAGGACGCCAGCACAGCTACCATTATGTGGCACTAAGGGGTTGCTATTGGAGAGGTTATGCCCCTCCCTCAACAAGAAAGAGGCATTTTATGCACCACAAAGCCTTGGCCATGAAAACACGTTTGACATCAACTGTGGGTTTGGGCAATAATTCCTCAGCTGAGAGGCTCAGTATATATTAACACATATGCTTTAAAAAAATTTAAGCCCATATATAATTAAAAAGAGAGTGTATAATTTAAAAAAATGAAAGTATAACTAACAGGATATAATCAAAAGGTGGCATACACACTTATGGCTAAAAGGATGGACAGGATATACAAGAAACAAAAGCATCTGCAGTTAGCCCTATTGTTTTTGTTTAAGATGTATTTTTTGCCCCAATTTTTACTAAGTTATCCTTCTAGAGAGTTAAATTTCACAGTTCCTAAAGTGTGAACATGTCTTGTATAGGGAAAACTCTACAATTTTACCAATCCTTTGCCTTTTAACATTAGGATAACTTTGGCCATGAGGCAACTACCTTAGAGTTTGGTTCACAAAAGCTCTGAGAAGTCTGACAGAGTACATGAAGGACAAGTTTAACTGTTTATTTATAGCCTGTTATTTTAATTGCCTTTTCTCTATTACCTGTAAGTATTTTGTTTGTTAGTGCATAAAATAGTACCCCCAGTAAAGTAAAAAAGCCCATTCTAGCCCTCTATGTACTACTACAGCTTAGGCAAACTCATTTGCAGCTTGTCCTAAAAATAAAAGGCATCGAGTTGTCATCTCATGTGCCAAATTTCAACCAAATGCAGTGACAAAGTCTCATTCATTGGTGGCACAAAAGCATTTGTTTAATGAATACACACTATGCATAATTCTAACATACATTCAAGTGACTGTTCTTTTGGTAGTACAAAGGCTCCTTAAATTTCAAAGCAAATTAATTTCAGTTAGCATTCTTAAGAAACAAGTATCATCAATATTTATGTAATAAAGCTCCCATTTAAGGGAGGGAGCTTTGCAAACATACAGTGCTCTGATTTTTTACAGAAAAACTAAATGAAACTTAACTATACGTTGGAATTAATACCTGGGGCAGTTCCTATTAGACGTCCCGATACATCTGACCCAGGCATCTTTCTTTTCAGTATTGGAACAATCTTCTCATCAAAATATTCCATAGCCATGGAGGAAATGTCCCTTAGTTCTTGAAGAACTTCATGAGCTCTCTGAGGAGCTCTTGTAGAGTTTACATATCTTAGCACTCGATAAATTTCATCTATTACCTAAAACATTTAAGAAGAATTAGGATTTTCTGATAAAGGCAAGATTATTTCAGTTTGTTCTAGGAATTCTGGCATATTCAGGGGTTTTTACCACATAACAGTTGCCCACTACTGCGTGTTTTAGTTCCAGATTAGCTTTTTGAAGTGCTGTTCATGATATATCAGAGAAGCTACTCATTTAATCTATCACAACAGCTCTCTTCAAAGTCATGAAATAATGCTCATTGGGTGAAATTTTAAGTACAGCCATAGTTGACTTGCAAGTTACATAATCTATACTCAGCAGAGCATGATCATTTACTTCAGGAGAACCTGAAGCAAGAAGCCCCAAAGCAGAGCAGTCACTACCCCTGCCAGTTACAAAACAGAGTTGGAAACAAGAATAGCATTATGTCAGCCTGAAGAACTGTAAATATTTACTTGAGTCCACTTCCATACACACAAAATATTGCAAATTCAGATTAAGTCCAAAATATATCCATTTACAAAACATCAATCCACTACTGACAGAGAACAAAACTCATCTTGACAGGTTTGGGAAACAAGCCCTTTGGTTAGGAGAGATACAGAGAGATGAAGAGTGTCTCACTAATTTATGAATTAAAGTCTGAAGCAGGTCAAGATAGGAGTGCTGGTCTCTTAGCCAAAGCTACACGGCTATTTTGCACAGGATTAAGAATGTCTGAAGAGTTTCCTGAAGAACACACACAATAAGGACCTTGTAACACAGTTGCACCTTTTGTTCTGATAAAGGAAGCTTAGCTAAAAAGTTGCAAAAGCTAGACAAGACCTAAGTTTCCCATCAAGCAACAAACTTAAAAGCCTTCTCTAATTTCATCCACTTTATATCCTGTTAGCAACATCCTCAATATAAAACCTTGCAGCAGTGCTCTGCTATCACACAGAACGCTGAACCTCAAATCAGGATTTGCATATTCTAACACAAATTCACTTCCTGGCAGTTCTGTGGTGAAATTTCCTGAGGGAAGCACAGCAGGTGGGAGGGAAACCACAGACTGTAAGTGAACACTAAGCCTTGAATCTGATTGACCAAAATATTAATTAATGGGTGAACCAGTAACTGTGCTGAGAGAGCAGCAGTGCTAGCAAACTGACACACTAACTAAATAATTTTTTAAAAAAATGAACACACAAACTTTTTGGCAGTGGTATCAAAATAAAATCAAGGTCCTTACAAGATGGTGCCCACAAGGAAAATGGCTGTCAAGCTCACCTGCCCAACTCCTGGACACCCCTGGTCTAGAGTGAGTACTGTCTTTCCCTCCACTCTTCAAAATAGTAGGAAAACGTTGTTTTTAAGTATTCCATTTACCATGTAAGTATCAGGGACTTTAGTTAATTTGACTTTGTTATATTAATTTTTTTAAATACACGGCATATAAAAAATATAATGTAAAGTCAAATAAGAATGTAATTTAAAATTAATTAAATATCAAGTCATAATGAGTGTACAGAAATAGTTACTTCTTCAAGATAAGAATACATCCATGCCCACAGCTTATCCTACTACTACATGCATAAATGCCTGCCTGCTTCCCCAGAATCCAAGAGATAACTTTTCCATTCATCCCACTGCAATTCAGTTCTCTGCCCACAAAAAAGTAACACCAACATATCCAAACCTTACATGGAAAGATCAATGAACAGAGCATTAGGATAATGTTCACTGATCTCATTTAATCCCTGAGCTGTACCAGTCTTCCTCCGAGCACGATTTTGTCAATTCCCCTGTGCACTGATGATTTCACAGCTTATAAAACATTGGTATCTCCAATGTACATCTTGCCTGCATAATTTATATTTAATGCTGGGCTGGTATTCTAGAACACCAGAACTGTTCAGTAATGTTCCCATTTAACACACTTTACATTTAAAACTAATTCCACCTACTGTACAAAAATATACCATCCACTGTAATACTGAACAGTGTTTTGACATACTAAATATCTTAATTCAATTAACCTGACGTACTCAAACCCTTAAGAAAGGTGCCTAAAATCTTGATTGACTGAGTGCTTAGTGTTATATGTAGTCTAAATTACTACATCTTCAGATGGCCTGATCACGTTTTTTCTAAACGGTTGTAGAGGATGTGTATACCACAAGTCAAACATCAGAATCAAGAGAGAATCTAAGGGCCAATAAAAATCAAATATAAAATCATTATTATTTAAATACAGCCTGGTTTACTCATTTCAGACTGCCTGGTAGAACAGAGTATTGACTTGTAGGTTTGTTTGCAAGTATCTGAAACACAGTGGTTTTTTTTTATATATATATATATATATATACACATACACACACACACATATTATATCAATTTGCCCCAGCTGTGCCAGGTTAAGTTACACAATCCTATTTTTTAACCACAGACACATATTCACATAATATAGTCTACATTTTACCTTTCCAGGTATGAAGCAACAGAGATTGGAATCCACATACTTCATGAAAGTCATATTTAAGAGAGACAGTCTCGTTTCCACAGCAGCGAGGATGTCTGCATGGCGAGCTAATGAATGGTTTCTCCTTTCTGACTCCCGTCTGGAAAACAGACCACAAGGTGACACTGATTTAACAAGGAGTCAAAAAAAAAATCAAACTGTAACATTTGTCAAGTTAATTTCACCCTTAGAACCCTGTAACCACTAACATTTTTCTTCATGGAAATGAAAGATACATACTGAGATCCAGCTAGTAACAGCATACTATACTTTCTTAGACTAAATTTGTTCTCTAAATAATTACTATACCTTATGTGATCCATAAATTCTGTAAGTAGTTTAGGACTATTTAAGAACAAAGTTTCAGTACTAACTAGCAGCAGACACTGAGTCAGAATGAATATTTTTATCCCCCTCCCACCCATACGGTCAGTACTTCAATGCAATTGAAATTATAAAGGTAATATATTGGTAATGCTTGCTACGAAGTTTAGGTTGAGATAGAAATGCTTTTTGACAAAGGATCTCTAAGGTAAGTAGCATCCAGTTTCTTCACTCTGACTGGGAAATCTGATAGGACACAGCAGCAGCTGCACTTATTCACTGGGAAGAGGAAGAAAGATATTGCTTTAGCGAGAAACCAGTTCCCAAAAATGCTCACATGTCAAATGCCTCTTCCTTGTTCTCGTTTAATCCTTGTCAGTGAAAAACCTTGCCCTTTTTTTTAAGCAGAGTCTTTGATAAATCATCAGTGAAGGCAGTTGGTCTTGAAAAGGAATGGCATTTAGTCATTCCCAGTAATCCTTGCCTGATGTGCCAGAAGAGTTGAGTAATACAGAACCCAGTCTTCTCTGTTTGAAATACCAGACACACTTTTCACACCATTATTCTGTAATTAAATCTTGGGTTCAAGGTGCTTTTAGAAAAAAAAATGAAATAAAGGCAAATGTGATTCAATTTTTCAAGATACATAAGAGGAATTAGCTAGAAAGGAATTCCTTTTCAATAATCTGCTTAAATGAATCTAACACAATCAAATTTAATTACAGTTTTAACTAGTACATACCTTGGAAGTTGAGCTTTAACTTGCTTTTGACACAAGTTGTGGTATCTTTCCACTTTCAGAAATCCCTGATTTAACATTCTCTGGCAAACCAAGTCCATTCGCTTACAAACCTGTATTTAAGTAAAAAGAAATCTTAAGGCTCAATTAAGGCCACAAGTCACTTTTACTATTATCTTATCCCTACTTGCCAGGTAGCAAAAGATTCTCTTGCTGTTTGCCCCATTTCAACAAGCAAAAACTGCAACTGAGATTAAGGCATCCCCATCTCCACCAAAAATCATGATATTCCAAAAAGGAGCAGCTATGTTCCACACAGTTCACAAATAAATGTATTGATTTTGCCTAACAAGAGACAGGAAGTTGAATGCCACCTATTAGAAGCAGACACAATTTCCTCTGATTTTAAGGGAAGTTGCAAATGCCCACGCCTGGCTTTTTGCATGGTCTCCAGAGTGATTCTGGCAGATCAAGTTAATATTTTGTAGTCTCAAAAGTAGAAACCTTTAAAGACAAGAAATCACAGTGGTTTTCTTCCAGTGTTTAAGGCTTATGTTTTTGAAGTCAACCACAATTAAATTTAAAAACACATGCAAAACATTGCACATGAAACAAGATTCTCCTTTTTGTATAAAAAAGTCTTTTCTCCTCTATTTAAAGGAATCCTTTATTTGCTATGTTGGACACCAATAGTCTCAGGGGTTTTATGCCCCACAGATTTAGGAAGAAGGGACATTAAGAGCTGCAGAAGATATAATAAACTGCTAAAGTTAAACCTTCACAAAATTACCAGTTACAGGACAAAGCCAACTCATACAAAAGTTTAAAGCAGTTGCTATTCAGTTCTGAAGATGCAAGAGTTTAGTGACCCAACTGTTCTTTGAAATTCTTTTGGTTGTATTGGGTTTTTTTAGGTGCTGAAGTCCAGAGCTCCCACTGTGATACCACTTGCCAATAAATTAGCTTTATTTTTTTTTTAAAAATAAACATTCCTTTCCTCCACACACTCCTCATTTCATAACTTTCAAGTCTATATAAGTTTATACCTTGAGGAAGAAGATTCTCACCTCTCCCAGAGAAGCCTGCAATTATTTTGTGTAATGCCTTCTGTATAAACAGAAAGAAGTTGTGATTTGTGAGTCTCCCTCTAGACACAGCTGGTTTGAGTTCTGTGAGAACTGACCATTTTCAGGCAGATCTGTATGAACAGGCCATTAAGCACTGACTGTGGATCTTTCTGGTTAACAAGGAAGGATCAGACAGGCAAACTGCAGAGGGAGAGTCTCAGCACCGTCTGCCCCACATTCAGCGATCCAGTTAAATCATCTCCTGTGTATAAGGAAAAATGCCGGCCCTTCCTACAAGGAGGAGGAAACCGTTCCTTTTTCCCTGAGCTCTTAGCTCCAGGGGCGCACGGATTTAAATTGTTTTTGAGTCAAGGCTTTGCAGCTTTCTCGCAGCTCTAATGGTACCGAATCCCCGGAGCAGGAACCGGTATCTGCACGGGGCTGCGTCAGCTCTGCAGTCCCCGGGCACAAGAGGAAAACAAGCTCCGGCGCCGCTCGGCTCCGCGCTCGGAGGCGGCAGAGAGCGTTTAACCTCGCGCACAGTGACATCTGCTGGCACAGCGGCCCTCCCGGGGACCTGCAGCCCACCATCTGAACCGCACCGGGGTTCTTAATCTTCCTCCTTTGCTTACCCTACACAGCACGAAGAATTATTTGCGCCAGTTTCTCGACATTACCCATATTTATGCCAATAATCAGTCTAGAACCCAAACACCGGTACCACCGGAAATCAAAAGTGTTTGTCTGCAACTTATTTTACCAAACATCTCTTAATTCTCAGATGGTTCACCATGTAAACCATACAGCACCTGGATTTATAGGAACAATACATCTCTTCTAGACTGCACAGTCAGTCACATGCAAAGTAGCATTATTACACTTTTAGGTGTCCATAGTAGTCCAAGACAGCTTGCTATCAGCTATTTGACAGATTATAAGTTGAATTTCCTTACCCTTGTATTTGCAATTTTGATGTATATTTTCTTATTCTAGCCATAAAGCTGAAAGAAACTGAGTTCCTCAAAGGTCAAATCCAACCAGACCCTGTGTTCAAATGCCAGGGTTAGAAAGGTATTCCAAGTCCATGTGAAAAGCAGAAAGAGAGGTTGCTTCTTCATGGGCTGACTTTTATGTGGTAACAGCTTTCTATGATCCTACGAACTAATTTTCCACTTCATTTGTAAACAAACTAAAATGACACAATCTACTAACTTACGTTTCCTCAAGCATGTCTTATTTCTTCCAAGCTTCACTACCAGATAACCAACTCCAAAACAAATATAAACTACCCTAGAGTATCTAGATCTAGTATATGTTCTTTTTCTTAGACAGTGCACTGACACTGTGTTCCATAAAATGCCTTTCTAGGATAAAGTAAGTGGCAAAACATTTACAACTTCATCAAGAAACTTTAAAATAGAAATGCCTGTAAATACAGACTGACTGAAATTGGGAATATTAAAGCCATGCTGTCCAAAGGCTATCAGTCCTTACTTGTGCTATGCAGGAAATAAGCACAAGTTTGCTGCAGAATCGAAGTCAATTCTGACGTGTGTCAGAACCCAAGATAACCTCCTCAGAGTGTTCATGGAAGGAGGTTGTAGATTGTGTGATTTTAATCATGCTTGTTGTAGTAATAGCCTGAATGGAAGTGCCTTTCCAAGCTCAGACATGTGACTGAAAAAGAAACTGGAATCTAAGAATTTCATTATTATCCCACTGAGGTAAAAATTTCAAAGCTTCTGCAAGTCACTAAAAATATCCCAGTAAAAGGAGCCTTCAAAAGCTGGAAGACAGTGAGCTTCCCTGTCAGCATACACAGGCTTGTCCAGAGCATTACAGCTTCAGACACTGGGATCTTTGGGGTTTTCTGTGTTTCTCTCATAGGGACCATCAGAGGAAGTAGATGAAGTAAATACGCAGAAGGGCTGAAAGCAAAATGCTGCTGCTTTTCCTCTCATTCACTTTGAACAAAAGTTTGAGAGCTCAAGATTTCCCTCATTTCAGACACGACTGCTCTCTGAATACCTATTGTTTAGTCTCTGTTCCTTGGATCTACTTCACTGCTTAACCAGTAGGTGCTTCATTTATGCTTTCACACGCAGTAACCCCAGGAATAGCAGAAAGCATTACGGTCAGGAAAGCAAGTGCTTTTTGCACAATGAGGGGCCCATGGTCTTGCCTTGCCTGATGGCAATCATCACAAGCAGGAAATGTTCTTTACCTCATCCTCTGGTGACAGAAAAAGACTTCTGGATCTTATGCCTGAGATTAGGCTCCTCATTATGCTCTACATAAACAATGCACTTTCCTATCTCCATTTCAATCTGAAAACATTCTGGTGTTCTATATCCTCCCACCCAGCCAACTCTTCAGTCTGTTGACTAGTATATACATAGATCCAAACCCAGTTCAACTCAGAGATTTAATTTTTTTTTTTAATGGATCACTGAGCTAAGGTGGTCCAAAATAAAAAGCAGATTAGGATATCCATTCCTTCCATGCTGGGATCCAGAGAATACATCAGAATGAATGGTCTAGGGAATCCACATTTTTTGTCTAAACATGTATGATCAAACTTTGTTTAGGTTGATTGATCTTCCTGCCTTCCTCAAGATGCTTTATCCCATGGAATGCCATATTCTAAGGGGTAATGAGCCTGCTTTTGGGCACATTTCTAATATGCATGACACCTGAGCAATTTAATACCTGTCATTCAATTAATGTGCTCCTGCAACGTATCTTTAGCAGAATATTACTTATTTTAAGATACACTCAATTATTTTTGATAAGCAGCTCAAGTCAGTTCTCACAGAGAACAAAAACTGACTGTTTGTGCAAGACAGATCTTAGAGCAGGAATATACAGGTCTTTCCAAAGGCTACTCACCACCTTGAAAAATCCCAAAGTAATGAAATTTCATTATGAATTTATGCCTGGGCATTGCTATTTTTAAAGGCTACTTTAATTCTCTGTCAACAGCACCTGGAGCTATGAAGAACATTCAGTGTCTGCCTCTCAGTGAACTGCCAAAAGAACACCTTCAGCTCGGAACAGCCACCTGAAAGAGCCAGCTGATCAAGCTTATGGGCTCACACCAGAAGGGCTTTGATTCTTTACATTACTGCTGCTTAACAAAAGGCTACTTTCTTCTCAGAAGAATGCTCATAATGCCTTCTGATGTGCTTAAGGGAACAGCTAGGAATTTGATGGAGAATAATTTTCTTGGCTGTCACTGACTCAAAAAACAGAAATAGGGAAAGACCAACTGAATAGTTTCCTTCATTTTACGCCTAGTATCGTTCTGTGTGTATTTCAAAGTTGGTATTTATCCAGTCTGGTTTTGCATATTTCTGAAATTTCTGAAAGGGGCAGTCCTCTTCGGGAAAAAGATACTTGGAGATGCTATATAAGAGAGCATAAAAGTGTCACATTTGACTTCCTAAGTGCCAGCAAGAGTTAAACAGCAGTTTAGTCCTGACATCATCACCTTTCCTACTCTCACCTTTACTGCCAACACAGCATTGCTTACAAACACTTAGTGCCAGAGAAAGAAAAAGTCTTTTATTGACTTGTGAGAGCTCCCACAGGCACTACCACTCACAAGATGCAACTGGAAAGGTGCAGCCACGGGCTGTGCCTGGCATTGCAATTCTGACCCTGAAACGTGGCACATCCAAACACCATGTGATGTATTTCTCTTCCCTTTGGTAACACTGCAAGCACCACCTGTGATCTTGGGGATGTCCTGTGCAGGGCCAGGAGCTGGACTTTCATGATCCTTGGGGCTCCGTTCTAACTCAGGCTATTCTGTGGTTCTCAAAGTACCACATCTCTTTTACAGACCCACTACCTACTCTCACAGAAGAAGCTGAAATCTTCAGTAGACTGACAGCACACTCTAGAAATATTTAGGAACTGGTGTGCTTGGAGCAATATAAATAAGAATAGATTTTTCTGCTTGAAGAGCTTTCGGTTTAAAGTTACAGTCAGGATGCAACACTTCAGGTTGCTGATCCAGGACACAGGCAGTCCAATCTCCTGCAGAAATATGCTTGTAATATTATCCAGTTTAGACTAATCGAGTTCTTAAAATAGGAACGGTACAGTACATGCACGTTTACTGAGAGTTACATAAGCTGTGCATTAATTCCCTCACTATTATTCCATTTACAACCTCGTAAGAGATTCAGTAAGACAGCAGCTTATCATAATATGACACGGTTTACATCAGGCTCCTTATGCAGGCAGTTAAATATTGATATACATTGATCTCCTCGCTGACAGCTGCAGGGTTTTTTGGCATTATCAAGTTCAGAGGTGCAGACACTATATGTTATTAAATCTACCACTAAGACTGGAAGAAGCAGGCAGTCTTTTTTTTTTTTTTTTTACATCTTCTTTTTTGACCCACATTTCTAGATACGGGAGGGTTCTTGGAGCAGCAGGCTCACCACCTCCTACACTTGTAGGCTTAAGCTCTATAAGTAAAAATAAACACACATCTGAGACACAATAGACTACCCACCCCAACCAGTCACTAGGAGAAATGAGCCTCCAGCAGCCTGGTGCTTTCTCACAGAGCGCGAAAGGAATGAAACAAGAGACAATAAAAAGAGCCTTAGGAATGCGTGTATGGAAGAGCACACCGAGAGCGGAGAAGGGATAAAACCCCATCCCACCCCACCCCACCTCCTCC
>VZTG01004873.1:87366-249707 GCA_013397845.1 Melanocharis versteri | reverse complement strand
CTCGGCGGCCTCCGGCAGCGGGGTCGGGGAGAGCCGCGCCGAGCCCGGGGCGCCGCCTTCGCCCTCCGACACGAGCCGCTCCTCCGGCGCCGCCATCTTGGAGCCCGTCCTTCCTCCGCGGGGGCACGGCACCGCCCCTCTGTGACGCCTCTTCCGCAGCCGTCACGGGCGGCCCCGCCCCGGCATTCCCCCAGGGAACGGGAGGAAAGGATTTCAGGGGGCTGCTGCGACGCCTGAGGGCTTGAGCCGCCACCTCTGCCCGGGGAGCCGTTCGCCGGCGGGTGCCAGAGGGATGCTGTCCGACTCTTGTCGGTGGTGCCGAGAGACAGGACGAGGAGCGAGGGCCGCTGACTAAACGAGAAGTTCCCCAGCGTGGAGGAAATTTTTTAAGCTGAGGGTGGCGGAGCACTTGAACAGCTGCCCAGGGAGGTCGTGGAGTCTCTCCTCGAGAGAGACAGTCAAACCCCCCCTGGACACGCTCCTGTGTCTCCTGTTGCAGGTGACCCTGCCTTGGCAGGCGGTTGGACTGGGTGACCTCCAGAGGTCCCTTCCAGCTCTAACGGGTCTGTGATTCCCATGCAGGGTTCCCACTCTCTCCGTGAGGAGTTTGTCCCTAATACCCAACCTGAATTTCCCCTGAGGCGGCTGTAGAGCATCCACTCGTGTGCTACAGCTGGAGGCCGGAGAGAAGGGATGGATGCTTCCCTCTCCATGCCTCTCCTGAGGAAACTCTGTGGGCAGGACCTCCCAAAACTCCATGGCTGCTGCTGCACAGGCACAGTGACCTACCGGGAGAATGTGCTTGGATTGCAGTGAGGCAGCTACAGGATGGAAAATACCCCTATAGCTCCTAAGTGAGACGCAACTACGTCCTTATTACAAGGTGACCCAGGCTGCTGTGTTTTACCTATAGATGGGCGAGCACCCCTTTTGTCTTTGGTGTCCAAGCTGCCCCTACTCTGCTGGCAGGGGCAGCCACAGCAGCCAGAGGGGCTGCGGGTCCGCTGCAAGCCTTTGGGATCAGAGCCAGCCGGCAAAACCATCGGCTGCCCGAAAACTACTGCCTGGAACCAGCCGTATTGAGCAGGCGGAACACCCAGAATAAAGCAAACTCTGCTCCTTTATCCTGTATATTAAGGAGGTTTCTGGATCAGATTGCTGGGACAACACAGGGATGCAACCAAGGGCTGTTTCTAGAACATTCCCTGGTGCTTCTGAGAACAGACACACGTCAGTTTCACAAGCATTTTAGCCTGACAGAAGTTGGCACAGCCTTTGAAAAGTATGGTGCCAGTCTCCTCAGTGCCTTCAGCTGCTGCTGCTGCTGCTTTGTTTCACATCAGCAGTATTGGGGGTCTGTGCTTGACTGGGGAGCTGGTGCTGCTGAAGACTGACTTGATAGAGAAAATCATTCAAAAAATGCCAGAAGTGATGGTAGCAAAGTATGAGGGAAAGAGACATCAAATATTTGTGAAGAACGGAACCACTTCTTGCAGTACCTGCACCAAGGTAGTACAGCTTAAAATATTACAGGACTAAAGAATTAGCTGCCTGCAGCGTCTCTGTACATTTTTTTTAGCCATGCTTCCTCTCTTTGAAGCTTTATCTTAACCCATTTCTTTCACTCCCCCTTCTCCTCAGAAACTCATCTGCAACCTCTTTCTTAAAAAAAAAAAAAAAGGCATCTGGAAAAGAATTAACTTGGGAGCAGGGCAAATGCAAGGGTAAGGCTTTATGTGTGTCATCCTAATGGCACTCCAAAAATGTGCACTGAAATTAATATTTCCTTTTTGGGAGCAGAATGCTGTGTGCCTTGTACGGATCTGGAAGTGTTTTGCTCCCTCCCCTTCCCTCAACTCATCAATGCTGCTATCTTGCAACAAGGGTTTTATTCTTGTGCGTGGTTTTCAGACCTGATCTCCTTTCACATGCACTGTCAGCAGTTTAAAACACGCTCAAGAGAATTCTTTATGAACTTGTGACTTGGCACGTGAAGTTTGGGCTGGCAGTGTGTTTATGCTTTAAAAGGAAGTGGGGTTTTTCATCCTACCTAAGCATATAAGATTTTACATAGTTTCAAGAATGCTTTTTTTTTTGGTCATATCGTTTTAACAATTTCAGGTTTTTAGATACAGCTCTATGTTTAATAAATATAAGCTGTGTGTTTATCATATCACCAAACAGAATAAATACAATGAATGATATATATTTTATGCTAACTATATCCATAGCTTAATAGTTAATAAGTCTATTTTAGTAAGTAGGGTAATTCTGCTGCCTTCCAGGTTCTGACTCATGTCCTTCCCTAGTGTATCTGGTGTCATTTTTCTGAGCATGCATCACTTTGCATTAATTTGGAAAAACACAGTTGTCACGCACTTTCACAAAACCCCCATTACAGACTTTCCAGTGGATGAACTTTTCAGTTATTTTGGGATACTGTGAAGCCAGAAAACTTGATAGTATTTCCCAAAAGGGATGAAATAAAATTATGTAGAATCTATTTGCATGTTACATGTCATGTATCATCTTGAAATAGCCTTAAATCTTAAAATCTTGAGATAGCCATAGTTTTGATTTTACCATGTTAGAAAGATAAGTATAGTTGGACAGATTTTTTTTTTAACTTCTCAATGACTCACAAGAAGGTGTTAGGGGAAATTAATTTTTTCGCTCCTTTCATGCAAAAATCCTCTTAATATTTTTATTTATGTTTGGGGGAATGGAATTTGAATGTCTCCCTACTCTGGGCTACATATTGTGCTCCCAAGTGATTGGAGTGTGGTGTGTTCAGGTCAGCAGGGACCGTGAAATTTTACTGAAATTATGTGGAATATTTTGGTTGGGCTTTGTGTGGAAGCAAGCAACACCAAGAACTGTGATGATGAGGAAGGAGCCTGGCTCAAACACAAATCAAGTTGTAGCTATGAGATCTGAGAAAGGAGAAGAAATTAAAGAAAGGGTAGAAAGAGAGAGAGTGAGAAGCAGGAGCTAACAAGCAGACATCTGGGAAGATGGGAGTGGGGAAAATTTAGCAGCAGGGGTCAGAGGTGAAGGAAAGTGTGTAAGTAGGTCAGGAACTGTCATGTTGATGAGGAATATTGGAGCAAAGAGGAGCAACATGCTCAAAAACTGAGGGTAAGAGCAGAAGTTGGGTGGGAGGAGAACAGATTTGTTTTATTAAGTTAGTGAAATCAATAGAAAAATAGAAAAGGCTTTCCCACATGATATGTTTTCTTCTCGGGGACAGCAGCAGTTTGCTCACTGTATGGATATTGGGGATTTTTTAAAAGAGATGCTAAATTTGAAAGGAGTCTGGTCTATTCACACAGCTGTATTTTCATTCAGGCTGCTGGACACTAAGGCAGAGTAAAGTCTTTCTTGCTTAAAGGTCTTTTTGTGAAAGGCATTTAAAAAAAAGTCATATTTTAATTTCCTTTGAGAGTGTTCTTAATAAACACGGACAGCAGTGTAAATTTGAACAGATTAATCTTTTGCAGCTGAAACTTTTAATCCTTTAATAGGTAAATGAGTAAATATTGTGGTACGGAGTCAGCTTCAGATATGAATGTAATCCCAGTTTAATTAAATCAATATAAATATTTAACTGGATCCTTTGCCGTTTAATCAGTTTTGGACCCAGTAGTGCTACATGTTGCATAAAAAACTGGTTGAGAAACTGGCTCTAAAATCTACATCTGCCCCTTAATTTACTTGTAATACTGTATATTAGGTATCTAATAATAATCATGTGTTGATGCTGAGAGGCAGAAGAATATGACGCTCCATGGGAAATGAGAAGTAGAAGCAAAAGGAAAAGAAGTAGAAAACAGAAGGAAAGAAAATACGACCTCTATAAATTTTTCAGAGCTGAAAGTGTGGGGACCAGACTTTGACTACTAATCTTGAGTAGTTTTTGTAGGCCAGGTATGTTGCACAGTCAAGCTTTCATCAAATACGTTTTTCTGTTTCAAACTTCAAGAAAATGTTGAACTTAAAATATTTTCAAATCCACAAGAAAATTGGGGTTTGTAGACACATAATATATTAATTATATACTAATAATAATTAATTACAGATCAGGTAAGCCAATGTACTTGGGGGGTAAAAAGGACAAGGGTTCAGACAAATACCCTTTCTATTTCCTTGTAGTCAAAATACCTCCCCTGAGTGAGGGCTGCAGAATCAGGAACTGATAGCAAGTTGCCTTGGTTGGGTTACACATCCTCACACAGCTGTACTCAGAAGTAACCTTGGTGAACAAGCTTAGATAAAAAAATAAGAGGCTTTCATTAGATAACATGACTTTTGCTAATTCTCTGTGTTATTCTCTTGCAGGATGTTTGCAAGCCCTAAGACATAGAATTAGTTTTCACCATGAGGAGGGGCTCAGTTTTGATGTAAGTTCCAAGGAATTCCTTTAATTTCAGTATACTACCACATATTTAGACTATGATAAAGATAACTCAGGGAAGACATCAATAATGTCTCTGTTGTCTCATCAGTTCAGCTTGGTGAAATATCACAGACACAACAAACTGCATCAACACTTTTGATGTCTGCATGTCTGCCAGGGTTATCTCAAGCAGAGTTTGATATGCTGAGGCACAGGACTATAGCTCTGTGTGAGAAGGTGCAAAGAATAGATAAAGTAACCATGAGAAGAGGTTTACAAAGACATGGTCTGCTCAGTCCTGCAGTCACTTTTCAAAAAAGAAGTTGTTGGGGGTCTGATCTTGAAATAATTTTGTATTTTCTGAAATCCTTCTGGTTTCATTCTCTCTTGACTCCAGAGGGACTGCTAGCATGAGCTAAGTCTGGCTTCTTGGCAGCTGAGCATTAGGGATGAGGCAACAGTAAAATGGCAGCGTTCATTTAACTCTCCACATTCTCCAAACATCCAGCTGGGATGAAGGTCCAGAATCCCTGTGTGGCTCATCAGTGTCTTAAAAGTTTCTGGTAAGGAATGGGATTTTGATCACAGAATTTCTGTTTCCAACAGCTGAATATATTTGTGCTTAATGAGCATGTTTTTCAGTTCCTTCCCTGTTTTTCCTCACTGGCCAGCTCCCTTACGGGGCTGGATGAGTGGCTGCAGGCAGATACAGCTTTCCCGAATTACTGTAATTGCCCTAAACAGACATTTTGTTACAGAGGGTCCTCTGTCAGGATCTGTGCTCAGATAAATTGACAGGGGTCCAGAGTGAGTGTAGTGAATATAATTTAGTTATTGAGAAGAATGGCAGCTGTGTGTGATGCATACAAAACCCTAATTTGTGCCAGCCTACATTTTGTTGAAAGATGCTGGGGACTAATGGAAGAGGAAGTTGATTTCTCCTCTTTTTAACACACAGT
This sequence comes from Melanocharis versteri, assembly GCA_013397845.1. Taxonomy (NCBI): domain Eukaryota; kingdom Metazoa; phylum Chordata; class Aves; order Passeriformes; family Melanocharitidae; genus Melanocharis; species Melanocharis versteri. The sequence continues at coordinate 244,352 of VZTG01004873.1, read as the reverse complement.
GCAGACTTGCTTTAGCTGGCTGGTTGTTAAATTACCTGTGAGGAAAAAAGCCCCACTCTGAATTTAAATTACATAGAAAAGAATTTTGAGTGAGGAAACTAGAATTTTCTTCCAGCAAGTAACTTGAGAAGCTGGAGGAGCTTCAGTTTACTGAAGTTAAATAACTCCTGGTTGATCTGGAATAAATTGAAGACTTCTGTTTAAAGTGAGTGATGCTTGTGATATTAATGACACTTTCTATTTTTAGCGAATCATCCTTTGAAACTGTATTTAAATCATCAGCTTAAGACCTGAATAGGTTGCAGCAAAATTGATGCAAATTTCTGAAGTATTTTCTGAGTGCTGCTGGCTCTGTACAATTATTTGTTTACTGAGTAACATGATTATGTACTTTGTGCAGCGGGTGCATGTGGGACTGTCACAACTTAGATAATGGGGTTAGTTTACAGAGAGGATGCAAGTTAAGCAAGAAATAATTTTTAACTAACTTTAAAGTTACAGAGTCTGAACCTCTGTTGTCTCATGTAGCTGCTTATATGCATGACTAGCTCCTACATACAGTGGCCAATAAAGTTTATATTTGCTTTGTGTAGTAGTAAGTGCTGTCACAAAGCAAGGCACTCATGCCTCTGAGTGAGGAACTGAGCTGTTCCTTGTGTTGGGAAAGTCTAGATTTTGCTTCAGCTGTGGTGTAGGAGTGTGACAGAATACAATTATTTGTTTAGATATTAAATGGATTTCATCTATGTGTGAATAAGGAAGTATATGTCACAACCAAAATGGACTTGGTGTGAGCACAAAACACACACCATCCAAGCAGGGGCCTGCTGCCAGACACAAGTTTAGAGAAGTGGCTTGTCTCCAGGAGGAAGTTATGTCTGCTGTATCTCTCCTCAATGTCCAAGAAAACTTTACTCTTAGAGAATTGACGGAAGTTGTGGCAAGCCACTGTGTCTTAATTTGAAATTTACTCATGCTAAATGCTTCTTGATGTACTGCTTGGAATGTAGCATAGACCAAAGGCTTTTGCTTTGGAAGCAGCCACTGGAATAATATGGGATGTCCTAGCTGATGTTGTTAGCAAATTTCTTAAAAGATTTCATAAATCTTACCTGCAGACTTTGGAACTTGGTCAAGCACTGCAACAGACTGCCCAGGAATGTGATGGAATCACTGCCCCAGAAGTGTTCAAAAAATGTATAGTTTTGGTCCTTAGGGACATGGTTTAGTGAAGGACCTGGCAATGCTGGGTTAGTGGTTGGACTTGATGACCTTAGAGGTCTTTTCCAACCTTAATGATTCTGTGGTCCTGTGAACTAGGGAACTTTATTTTCCGTCTGGGAGATAGACTCAGTCATTGCTGCAGGTTTTCCCCCAGACTGTTTCTGCTCTAAGGTCTGTTATCTAATGTTTTGAAAACAAATTAAATCGTAGGAATGCAGCATTAAATAGTGGAAATTAATCTAACAACAACAAGAGGGTAGCTGGTGGATTAGCAGAACTGTGAAGGTGCTGAAAGTGTTAAACCATCGGTTTTCTCTTCTTTAGCTATATTTTCTATTTGTGAGGAAGTTTGACAACATGAACTAATAGAGGTCTTTGCTTTGAATCACTGCCTGGAAAAGCGTTATCTTGAGCTAGAGTAGCTCTATAAATTAGGTGCCAGGATTTCAACATTGCTGGAAAGAATCCAAACTTGTGAAGCTGCTGTGCCACAGCCCGATGAATTTAGGTGAACAATTCTCTTGGCATGTTCCTTTTTTTTTTTTTTCCTTTTCTCCGCAGCAATCTCAATTCGAAAGCTTTCCCTTCCTTCTGGGCTCTTAGATTACATCCTTCGAGAATTAGATGCTCACAAGTCTGACTTGGTGGAGTTTTAACAGTAGGTGGCAGTGGACAGCAAATCTAACCCAGCTTCCTGTACCTCGTCTATTGCTGCTGTTCTCTTGATTTCTGACAAACACCCTCTGAAATTACTGTCTCAGAAGCAGTCTAAGAATCGTATTCAGCTTTTTGCTGAAGAATTAAAGGGTTTATTGAAAACAACCGACAGGTACAGCTAGGTTTTTTTGCCCTTTAAATTCTTATGAGTTATTGCAAAAGGAATGTTACCTGATAATCCTCCAAATTTTTGTCAGGACTGTAAAAGGGGACTTGACTGGTCTGGAAGCAGTTTTAGGCAGTCTGGTAGAGCACAGGATGTGAAGTTACTGTTAAAATTGCTTAGATACAGCACTGAAGGAATTAAGTAGAGTTTTTGAGTTCTAAGTGGTGTGCTGAGAGCATGAAATACAGCAGTGTTTTTCCAGCCCCCTCCTACAGATCCCATTGTGTGGAAAGAATAATGACAAGAAAAGATGATGCTATTTATTTCTACTGATTATCATTACCAATACTGTCTGTAATGTCTCTGCTGCTGCAGGTTTCTGTGGTTCAGATCAAGTAGATCTCCTGTGGAAAGAAGAATGATCCTGCTACATTTCTATTTAGTGGTTTGGTGGACTTTTTTTTCCTTTTCTTGGATGCTTTACAAGCCATTCCAGGAATATCAGCTTCTTCTGATTCCTTGCTGTGATTACTTCTAGGGAACTGCGTGTGGCTTTAGTCAAGTGCAGCATGCTCTGTTTAGGCCGCCGAAAGTAGTGGGAACCAGGGAAGAGGTGCAGAGCTTCAGCTGTCCATGCCATCGGCTCCAGATCCTGTGGATCTCATCTTCTCTTCCTTTTTCTTGTAGCTCTGTGTGTGCAGGACTGGGAACTGCTGCCCCTTGCCAATGCTCCTGTGCATGACTCAGTTATCTCCAACTGTCGACACTCTGGAGGTTGAACCTGTGGTCAGAAACACTCTCATATTTCTGCCCTCTGTGCGGGAACCATCAACTCTGCTTGTAAACCAAAAAGCCTTTCCTGTGATTAATAACCCGTTGTGAGAAATTCATGCCATGCTTATCTAGTGAAATCATGTCTGAGTTGCTGTGAGAGGCAGGAACGTGAGGTGCCGTAGGGAGGGCGAGTGGTGCTGCTGAGATAGGCACGGGTACAAGTGGTTTTGGCCCCACTTTACCTGCAAACCTGGCCAGCACTGTCCCCTCTGCTGGAGAGGAGCTGGGATCTAAAGTGTGAGACCAGATGGCACTGAGAGCCTTCCTTGCAGTGTGTGAGTCACAGAGCCTGCACAGAACTGGAAATAAATCGGTGCACCCCTTGGAGCTTCATTTCCTTAGCAGGGATGGGGTTGTAGTTTTGTGTGGAAGATGTCAAAGTTAGAACTTGAGCCAAAAGAGACTTCCGTGGATTGGCCTGCAAGAGGCTTGTGCTACGTACACTCACCTGAAATACCTTTTCTACTTGATTTTTACCTAAACATTTCCAAGTTTATTTTACAGGCTTAAATTTGTTATTTTAGCATTCTAATTCTTATTGGATATTATTTGTGTCTGTATTTAGGGAGTACACTAAAAGATCATACTCCTTATTTTATCCCTTACCAGCTAGATGCTTCTAGAAATTCAGCAGGGATTTGCAGAATCGTTGGCTGGAGTGTGTCCAAAGAGGAATAACAAAGCTGGTGAAGGGTCTGGAGCACCAAGGCTTCTGGGGTGGGACTGAAGGTTGTTTAGCCTGGAGAAAAGGATGATTGATTGTAGGGACCTCACTGTGCTCTAGGGCTCCCTGAAAGGAGATTGTAGCCAGGTGGGAATCAGTCTTTCCTCCCAAGTAACAAGTGATAGGGAAAGAGGACATGGCCTCAAATTGCACCAGGAGAGGTTTAGATTGGTTATTAGGAAAAATGTCTTCATTCAAAGGGTGGTCAGGCATTGGAACAGGCTGCCCGGGGAAGTGAGGGTGTCACCCTGCCCAGAAGTGTTCAGAGGACGTGGAGATGTGGTGCTTAGGGACATGGTTTGGTGGCAGACGTGGCACTGTTGGGTTAATGATTGAACTCAATGATCTTAGAGGGCTTTTCCGAACCCAGTGATTCTATTACTCTACGATTCTAAGAATTTCAGTTCTCCATCGCCAGCTGCTTTGACCTGTAACATTCTTCTCCTGTAAGAAATCTAAAGTGTGGGTTTAAAAAAAACTACCAAATGAAAACTGGCTTTATAAACCTTCTGTGTGTAGGTTGACTGATGCATGCGGGCAGTGGAGAAGCGAATCGGGAAGCAAATAGGGAAAGAGCTGGAATTCACAGATCCACTCTGCGGGTGGGATATCCGCGGAGTTTGGGAGCGCGCCGGCGGACGCGGCGTGCCGGGAGCAGCAGTGCGGCGCTTTGCTCGCGGTTCGGGCGGCGCGTTTCCCGTCCTTGAGTCCACCAACCGTGTGGGGACAAGGCAGCAGCGCGGCGGGAGGCGCGCGTTTTCCGCCGGGACAACGCGGAGCCGCTGCTCGGGACGCGGCCGGGGCGGGGCCGCGACGTCACGCGTTGCCGGGAGACACCGCGCTGTGTTCGCCAGGCGCCCAATGGGCGCCGGGGGAGGTGACGTCATGCTGCCGGCGGCGCCTTCTCATTGGCCGGCCGTGGCGCGGGGGCGAGGAGCGCGGAGAGCGGGTGGGGAGGTGCGGGAGCGGCCCCGGGAGCGGGGCGAGCACAAACCGGGGGACACGGCCCGGCTCGGCCGGGACTTTATCCCCGTCCCCCCCGCTGCATCAATATTGTATTAAACAGTGCTTCCTCATCTAGGAGTTCCTGAGGGAAGCGGGGGGGGGGAGGGCGTTATTGATGTTCTCAAAGTTTCTTTACTGCTTTAGAAAAAGAGATGTTTGTATACAAATTGGGTTCGTGTTTTGCTCCTCCTTCATCTGGGAACTTCTAATCTCCTCCGCTTTTATCCTGCGATTACTGCGAAGATTTTAATACGAGTGGAAAAACAGATGGAGCTGGTTTTCCTGCCGAGAGAGCCCTGTAACGGTGCTGATTCAATATATTTTTCTTCCAAGCCTTGCGTGAGCTTTTGAAGTGCTGCTCGCAAAGTGCCTGGGTTTGAAATGGGTGTCCTGCGCATTGGTCCAAGGAAGGGAGAACGTTTTCCCTCCACCTCTTAAGTGGGTGCAAAAAATTTGTGGGGATGTTTTTTGGACAGCCCAACTAAGACTTTGTCATCTCAATGAGGTCTGACTTGATCGACTCACCAGGTCCAACCAAAAATAACAAAACAAAACAAAAACAAAAACCAAAACCAAAACCAAAAACAAAAAAACAAACAAAAACAAAAAAAAACCAACCAAAAAAACGTGCCTTGGGCAGGGATGCTCCACTGACTGCGTACACGAGGAGCTAAAAGGGATCTGTAGGACGGTCCGTCTGAGGCAGTAGGGACGCAGGGGCGCGCAGATCGGGCTGGGGGAGGCTGTGCTGTTGAAGCCTGACCTTAGCTGGTGGCTTCCCACCCGCGCTTCCCCGCTGCCGATCCAAGGAAGACCGGGCTGCGTGTGCCCCTGCCCTCCGTGGAGCCCCGAAACCGGCGCGTTTCGGAGCGGCGTGCGGGAGGAGGTGACCCGGGGCGACACCCACGGATCTCCTATAGTCACAGCCCCCGCTGAGTGCCGAGCCCTGAGAGGTCCGACCTCCCTCGTGGAGCTCCGGGCCGGCACCCCGGAGGGGGCAGGAGGCGGGCCGGCCCCTCCCGGGGGTGGGCGGCGGGCGGGGCGCGGCGGCTCCTCCTCGCCCGGCCGGGGTTAGTTTCGGAGCGGCGCCGGGCGTGGAGGCGNGCGGGAGGGAAGATGGATCCTGCGGACGTGGAGGGGGGCGGGAGGCGACCCTCCTTCCCTCTGGCATTCTGTGCCCGCCTTCCCCCGCTCAGCCCGGGCTCCGCGGCCGCGCAGGGGCTTCCCCTCCCCCTCCCAGGTTTTCCTTTTCTTACTCTTTCATGCCGGGATCAACTTGTTAGACGGGCCCGCTGGAGCCGAGCCAGGGCCGGGGGGGCCGCGGGGCCCCGGCGGCAGCGCGGGGTGGAGGGGGGCCCGCGGCGCCCGGGGCTTTTCCTCCGCCCCACTCCCGGGGGATAAGGCTTCCCCGCCAGGGCTGCTCGCCCCGCTCCCGCGGGCTGAACGGGCACTTCGTCTGGCTCCTGCTTTCTTCTTCTTTTTTGTTTTGGCTTTTTGTTCTTAGTGGCACGAAGTTCTTAAAGTTGGTTTGAGCCGTGCTGCTTCTTGGGGGTGGCTTTGTTTTGAGTGCCCGGGCTCCCGGAGGAAGATGGTGTCCATGTTGTTTACGGTTCAGAGTGCTCGGGAGCTCTCGGGGCAGGTATTCCCGACCTCGGCCGGGAGAGTTTCGGGAGCTGCTGGCGGCGGTGTGTGCTAAACCTGCCCGGCTCTGGGAGGTGTCTCTGTTCTAACACTTTCAAAAGGCACACGGGGAGCACCTCCTCTAAGGAGTTTTAACATGAATTTTAAAACTGCACCGTTTCTGTCAGCAGAGGTTGGATGAAAGCAAAGCCCAGCACCTTTTCCCAGCACAATATATGTGAAAGTGGTGACGTTAAATAGTTTCCTTTAAAAGTACACCTGCCATTAAATACCTGGGTTTAGTGGCAGGGATGCCCCGTGAAATCCATATTCTGTTGTTCTGATAGACTAGAGTATGTACAGAAAATCCCGACAAGTTTAATACCTATTTAGTCCGAGTTGAGGGTGCTCTAAAGTGTTCTCTCTGCCATCCTCCCCCGAGCGATGTGGCCTGTCTTACCGAGTAGCTTTGCATGCATAGGTGGTTCTTTTAACAGCCCTCTTGTATTGAAGATTATTTCCAGTTTAACTCTTCAAGGAGCTGACTGAAGCAAGCAAAAAAGGGACTGTACTGAAAGGTGAAACTGGGAATCCATGCTGGAAGGATGTGGGTGTTTCAGGGAAGCTTGTTTTGCTATAGGTGTGAGGTTCTTCCTCTGCAATTAGGAGGAAATAATGAGCGATAATTTGATCTCGCAGAGCACTAGAGAAGGCTGGGTGACGATTGCTCTAGCTAATGAGGGAGGAACAGATAGAATATGAGCCCAGCTAGATTAAGTAGCCAATGTGTTGTGCAACAGTGGTGTTGTCTCCCTATAAAACCTTAGAAAAACAAGCAGTAAATATAATAAGGTGTTAATTCAATCTATGTCAAAACTGAGCTGGGTAAGCACCCTCATATATCAGTGAAATCTCCAGGAGATGCTGTTGCTGGTGAGTTCCTTGTCACTGAGTTCAAATAAAGGAGAAAACAAACAGCGCAGTCTTATCCCATCAGCATTTGCAGGTGACAAGTTCCCGAGTATGCATTGCCCCGGTGGCTCAGACTTCTCTTTGGCTGATGACTCAACTCATTAGTGATTCCGGTTTTTAACACGTAAATAAAGAGGTGAATAGAGCCTTTTCACAGTGTGTTTACTGCAAATAATGAAAGATTTGTGAGGGTTGAAAGTGGCTTAAGAAATTAAAAATGTAAGTATTATGAGTATTAGAACTTCTAATTCAGCTTAAGAAACTTTTCTCTAGATTTCCTCATTGTCTTTTAGTTAATAAAAAAACCCCTCATTTCTCTTTTCACAAAAAAATTAAAAGTTTGAGACGGGCGGAGAAAGAGGGTTTGAGGAAAGGAGGGAGCAGGAGATGAGGACTCTTATTTATTCACTAATGAAGTGTTCATAGACTTCAGTATCGTTTTCTGCATTGTTTGAATGAGAAGTAGTAGGCTGGCCCTAAACCATCTACAAAATGTTTTGTTTCTTAAAGTTTGAGATGTCTCTTTCTTTTCCCCACCCTACAAATGAAATTATCTGTATATGATCTTTAACTCTGAGCTCCAGGTTCATCTCCTGTGCTCCAGAAGAGAGCGTGGGCAAAGGATTAAACAACACGGTTTGTTCCCCAAGTGGGAAATACAGGCAACGTGAGCCCGGGCAGGAATTCACCTCTGAGCAGCTGCCAGGGAGAAGCTGGGAAATTGCTGTAGCAGCATAACTACTCGTGCTCTTGGGAGACTACCCTGAAATGGGAATGTTTTCCTTGTGGTAATGACAGATAGGAGCTAAACTGCTGCTGCAACCATATGTCAGGGCAATGTGATTGAAAGTCTGCACGAGGATGTACGAAGAAGTAATTTGTGTGTAGCTGTACTGATGAAGGTAATAACAGGGTTAATGCTGCCAAGCTGTGTGAGGTTGTCTCACCTTTCATCTGTGAAGGCTTGTGGGAGTGTGACTGGTACTGTTAAGTAGTGAAAAGGAGCTGGAAACACTTTCTAAAATAGCATATTTTTCCACAACATAATTGGTATCTCTCCTTTTATTTTACATTATTACCCTAAAAGGGGCATGTCTTGAGAAATAATTTGGGTCATTATGCATGCTGGATAAATGTTTGGGGTTTTTTTTTCTGTCAGAATGTGGGATGTGGTAGATTGAGCTACCCTTTAGTGCCCAGAGAACTTTTTAGATCAACCCCCCCTTGATCTAGATAAGGTTTAATTTTTCAGTTTGAATTATGTGCATTGGTTACTGGGGGCCTCCTGAAATCAGGATGGATCCAGACCTGCAGCTATATTGTTAGGGACTAGCTTGGCAAACTGGAGAGCACTTTAATTCCTTAGTAAGTGTTGCCTTCTATCATCAGAAATGACTGAAATGTCTGCCACTGAAGTTCTTGATAACCATGTGTTCTTTTGTAATCAAGTTACGCTTTCAAGTGTAACGCTACAACTTCGATACCACAAGGAATAGTGCTTTCCTTCTGAAGTCTAACATCTTGTCCCAAGTGATCTTCTTGGAGTTGCCATATCCAGTAAGCGCTTCAAGTACATATTTTCATTGCAGAATGCTCACTAGTTGGTGGATATGTGTATTTTTTACCTTTAAAAACATCCCTACAATTAAAGCTGTTTTGCAGTTTATTGGAACTGCCGTATGGATTCTGATTTACTGAGGTAGTCTAGTAGTAGCCAGTCTGGCAATTTTCTTAGGAAGCACTTTTTTGGCGGTTTAACTAAAGAACTTTCAGCAGAAATGAATCTTTTGCACTTTGTAATGTGAGCAGCTGTAAGTTTATAAACAAACTGACCCCCGGCAGAGTTTATGAGAGCATTAAATGAACTGTAGGATCTCAGCGCTGTTTCCTGTGGTCTTTTAATTATTTATCTCTGATCCGGTTTATCAGTCATTAACACTGTTTTCCTTAGCCCCTTTCACAGATTTCAGTGCATGAATGGGGTTTCAGACTATGAGCTCTTCAAAGAATATGCTGCATATCTTCATCTGATTGAAGGATTTAGTTTATTAGGAGTTCTTTTAACTGAATATCCACTTAATGTTAATAATTTAGAAGTTTTAATGTTACATTTGAACACTTTAATGTGGTACACAGTGTTAAAGTATTCTGTCTAGAATGCTAAATAAAGCTTAGGTGATTGTTGCTGTGTTTTTTTAGCTCTAAACTTCTCAAACCTCTTGCACTTCTCTTACAGACTCTGACCTGTCATTATGCACAATAGAGAACACTGCCTTGAGGTTCCCAGAGTGCTCTTTTTCCCCTCCCTTCACTTCATTACGACAAGATCTTTTTTACTTTTTCTTTTTTCTGCCCAGTGAATAATTGTTCCAGGAATAGTTTAAAAGCATTCAATTTCTCATATGTCTTTTTTAATACCGTAGCACTCTACCTGCGATTTGTGTTACATTACACACCAGTATGTTAAATATCTTTGTTTCTTTGTGTGGCTTTTATCAGACATGGGGGAAGGGCAATATTACAAATTCATACCAGATCAAGCTGTGGAGACCATGGGAATTGTTAATTATGCCTCTTCTGATCTATTGAACAGTTCAGGGTCTGAGTGCCTTGTGGGGCTTTTGCATTTACAGTTTTGAGGGCTAATATGCTGTCGTGAAGTTTGGGATGGAAGGATGGATAATTCACGGAATTTTGTTTTGTCTTCTCCTTTCTAGTGTTGTCAGATGGGATCTCTGCTTTGTTAGTGAGCAGATCTGCTTTGTGGGATTAATTTACATGCAAGTCAGTTGGACTTTAAAAGAGGCAGGTACAAGGGTTATTTCCACAGAATAAACTAGCAGGATGGCAGTGTGCCTAGCATTCCTTTCAAATTATTGATGGAGAAGCAGTCTTGAAAGTGCTCCACTGGTCTGGCCTCTGTCCTTGTTAGCAGCCTGCCTTGGGGACTCTCCTTTCTCTCCCACTGCGTGTGTTATGGAGCTTGTTTAATTATGTGCAGAGTCGTGCCTTGCTGCCATACGGCCTCCCCGGAGAAGGAGTCGGGTAACCCTGCGTAGACTGGCTCAAGCCACCTCCTATGGCTTGGTGGCACAGCTGAAGAAGCGCTTCTTGCTTCCTTGTGCATGTGCCCACTGATAACAAAGGAACACCCAGATCCTTTTAATGTCTGGGCTTTCACAGTCTTGTGACATGTAAAAACTTACTCAGTGCTCTGGAAACTGCAGGATGCTCCTATTCAGGAGGTAACGAGCAGATAAAACTTCTCTTTGCTCTCAGTTTTCTTATCTTGAGGCCTGGTTTCTCTCAGCTTAGTCACTTGTGAGTCAGGCAAAGTCTTTTTGATCTTCAGTTCCCAAACAATCGGATGATACTGTGAGTAAAGGTCACCAGAAATCCTGGACATCATGTGGAGTGTACTTAATTATCTTAGTCACTACTGCTTAACTGGTTTAGAGGTTTCAGACTTTTCTGTGGAACATGAAAGGTCTGAAATGTTGTTTAAAACAGTGTTAGATAACTTACTGTAGTTTGGGATAAATGTTCATGGAGTGGGAACGGTGAGTGAGTTGGGGACAGAACAGCAGCTGTGACTCTGAGGTGTTAAAGGGCACAAACTTGTCTTCTGCTTTTGCCGTTTGCGTTTAGTTAATCATTAATATTCAGGATCTTGCTGCTGCTGTTTAGAATTAGTCATGCATGTGTCCTTGTTGCGTATTTCACCATAGGGATGGTGTTATGTGGATGTTGAACCCCCTGGTGTCTAAGGATGAACCCTTTGGTTTTTGTTTCTGTGGCATTAATACCAAGAATTTTTTTACTGAGCTGGTAATGTAGTTTTTGTACCAATTTCTTTCATGCGGCTGTGATACTTCCTGATCTTAGTCTGATATGAACTTCTGACGGATGGCTGTGTGCAGTAGCCTACCTTTTACTGGTGTTTATTTTGAAAAGGAAGATTGAGGAAAACTTTGTGCTTTTTTCTATTTGTTTTTTTTTTTCCTAAATCCTATTAATATCTTTATTTCATCCTTCTGCCAAGTAAAGCATAGACATTTTAAAATCAAGCTTGTACTGCAGTTATCACTCATTCTGTGTGGTTCTTGTGATAATAAAATTGATTCTTAGAAGCCTTTATCTGCAGTGTGTCTGGGTTAAAATACCCAAACTCATGTAAAAACATGGACATGTTCCCACAATTGACAGGGAGATGACTTTAAAGGTTCTGACATTATTATTTTGAGTTATTCCGTATCAAACATTTGATCTGTAAAATGCACACTGCTGTGGATCATAACTTTGAATAAAGTGAGCAGAAGCTGCAGGAAGGTCGAGCCGTTTGTTAGAGGTCATGCAGTGAGTTCAGCCTGCGATGTGCGGGACCTGCAGAGTCAAACCAACTGGTACATTGTGGTGCAGCTGGAATACAGGTCTCTCATAGCCAACAGCAGTATTTAAATGATTTGTAGGGTTAATCACAAATGAGGGGAGAAATTTGGTGGTAGTTCATTGTGTTCCACACTTGAGAATGGGCCCCAAAAGAGATGCTTCTTCACAAATCCTTTACAAGTATGTAAAATAAGTGTTCTTATTTCACTGTTTAAGGTGTATCTTGGATAAGAAGCAGCATGTGGGGTTTGTTTTGGTTTTTTGTTGAATAAGTTAGGAGATTTTCCTTGTCATTTGATACTTCTATTTTGTGAAACTTAACTGCTTGTAAGGAGTAATTTAGATCTAAGCTTAGATTACTAGTTTTCCTGTATTTCATTAGGGTGTTAAATCCCATTGCTTCTTTGAATTGAAAGCTAAGGGAGAGTCTCTGGAATTGTGTATTTTTCTTACCTAAATTTTCCTTCTGTCATTTAAAAGAGTAAAATCCTTTTTTTTAAATCCTCTTCAGTGGATTCTTTGTTAATGCATTTGAGCTCTGTTCTGCACCAAACCACGGTAACTCTGGTGCAGCAGCAACCTGTGAGTGTGTGAACAAGGAGCTGGAAGGCTCCATGTAAGCACTGGTGTTGTTTATCCTTCTTGCATCCTACAAGGTGACTGTCCCCTTCTTGAGTTTCAGTAGCCACAAGCCTCTTCAGCAAGACACAGGGATCTCACCCTCCTATTCCGTAGTTTTGCTGGACAAAGCTGAAGTTGTGCAACTTGGCTGGGCTAGCAAATAATATTGTATCTAGAGGAGGGCTTTTACTCCCTGTAGCTGGGTCTCTTACTCAGCTGTTTCTGTCATATTTGTGCACCGTTATAACGTGCTAATTTCCCTGTTGCCTGAGGGTGGTGGCTTGTCTAGTGCAATTTTTTCTTTTTTTAAGAGTGCGTAAAGACACTTTTTCACTCTGCTCTCCATTGTACGTAAGCATTTGCTGTCCTGAATGCAGAATCTTACCTAGATCAGTATCTGAACCTCGCAGAGCAGTGATTGTTAGCTCCTGCCTGGCTTCTCCAGGCAAGTGAAACCTTTTCTTGTCATCTTTCGATGTTCTAGGCTGGGGAAGACCCTCTAAAGGATGGTATTCCTAGAATTTGTTAGTGGTTCTCTGGTCTCAGCTGTAGTACAGCTGTCTCCCAACATACTCAAGTGTTCAGGAGAAGCTGGCATAGCAGGGAATGACTGATTTCTGGCTGTAACAAAGGGAGGGAGGTGTCACTGAGTTGTGAAAGGCAGAGTGCGAGGGACCAGGCAAAATGAACCAGACCTCCTAGGAGAATGCCAGGAAGCTCTCCTGTGAAATACCAAGGTAGCAGAGGGACTCTGCCATGGGTCACGTCCAGGCCGTTCCTGGAGAGCGTTTCTGTCCTGTCACGCTGCCTTGTAGCCGCTCTGTCAGCAACAGCGACACTGTATCTTCCAGCCTTTTGGGAGCACGTTCTGCTACAATGAAAGGTTTGTGCAGGGAAGCCATGGAAACAGCACACTGTGCTTCCTGCCTCTGCGCTGTCAAGCCTCTGCTATTGTCCATAGGTCTTGCCCACGAGGCCCTTCTGCAGAGTGATTTACCAGTGTTGCACAAAAAACATTGTTATTTAGGGTACTTCTCTTGCAAATAGTATTTAGCAGCATTGGCTAAGAGAAGAAGTTTTTTACCTCCAGGGAAGCTGAATGAGCAGCCAAGTAGTACCAGGCTGAAAGGGACAACTTCTGAAGCTCTTGAAGCAAGAGGAGCCTGGCATAATATGAATGTTATTTGTTTAAACTCTGCTCTGTTTAAGTCATTTAAAATAGGTGTGACATCACCTAAGCAACCACCATTCTATACAACACTGTCTTGTTCACTGTCATGACTTTGGTGACAACTTGTAAAGCCAGAAGCCATCCAGCGAGCTCTGCTGCCTTGCCCTGCTGAATTGTTCTCCCTTCACTTCTCAGCTGGTGTGTCTGCACAGAGCCTGGTATTGCCTGGATAGAGCTGTGGGGAGTGAGCGGCACTTAAATAAAACCTGCCAGACTGTGATCAGCTCTACAATCTGCCACCCTTCTGCAGCGTCTGGTAGAGTGCCTGAATGTTTGTGATACGAGTTAAAGTGTGTAGAGCTCCACATCACAGGCCCAAAGGTTGGATCAAGCAGGGTGCTTGGGCTGATGGGCTGACTGAAGGGACAGGATTTCTCCTTACCAGTTCTGCTGTAGTTTTATACATCCCATTAATACAATGTGGTCAGCTAAGAACATCTGGCCACCCATCACTTCGGGTGTTGGACTAGCCCCACTGATCCCTTTTAACCTGCAAAATAACAAAAAAGGTCCATTTGTTTTGTTGAAAGTGCTTCATATGTCCTCTCTGCCAAATGAATGATGCTGCTTTAGTTACTAATAACTTCCTGTGTTTGCAGCCCAGAAGTGGTAGGACAAAACCCCTCCTTTGTGGCTTTGAATAATATCAGCTGTTGTTAAATAGGTGTGATCACCAAGCACAGGCATTTCATGCTGTCTTTTGCATGGCTGGTGGCTGTGTTGGTTGTCTGCAATGCCGTGTGTCCTGGCAATCACCTGGATGTGACAAGTGAAGGTCATTCCAATGCGACAGGAGCGTGTACCCACCCAGAGCTGGTGGTGCATTGGGAAGAGCTGCCCTTCTGCAAAGGTGTGGTGTGACATTACACCTAATTAATTTAATAGTAGGATGCTGCTCAAATGGATGGTCTTGTTCCTTTGGTTTCCATCCACACCCAAAGCCACGTGTCTTTTGGAGCTTCCCCTTGCATTTAGTAAGGAGTTGAGGGATGGTTTGTAGGAAATGCTACCTGCACTAAAGGCAAAAAGGAGCTAAAAGACTTGCATGGTGGAAGTGATTTGCCATGGGGCTGTGCAATCAGAAATAACGGGTGGATTTGGGAGGGCCATGGTGTGCCTCAGCTCACCCTTTAGGTTGGCTGAGCTGGAGCAGTCAGCTGATACTTCATCCTCTCCCTACCTCCATGTTGTCTTGAGAGTTGGTAATACAGGGGAATTTCTCCACCATCTTTGTGTATTTTTACTCACTGCAAGGATTAAGTTGGACTAACAAAAACATGTAATTTACTCTGGTGATATTTAGAAGATGTAACAAGGAAGCCTCTACATCATAACAGCAAATATGCAGGAAGGCAGAGGGGGCTTTGAAAGCAGTAAACAGTCACACTGTTGTGCTGTGTGGTCTGAAATTCCTAGTTTGGGTTGGTTTGGTTTGGTTTTTGTTTGTCCTGAAGGTAGATGGCTGAATAGCACGTTCTAGAGTTGCAGCATAAAGGAGATGTCCCGTGGTGTGCTAAAATGCCTCTGAATTTCACATTGTAGTAATGTGTTTCAGGGTGTGCCAGACTGGTCAGCCTGCATCACGCAGCAGCCCAGTGTGTCCTGTGACTTTTCCCACACTGAAATTAACCTGTGTGGTTAAACATGTCATTGTTTCAGATGCCAGAAGTGGTGTGTCCTCTGACCTACCTGTGTGTGTCATGAGTGTTTTGGTTTGGACATAGATTTGTTTTATGGAGGTAGAATGCAGGTTTTGACAGCTGTTCTCCTGGAGGAGTGACTAATACGATGTATTTTCGAAAGTGTTTGGCACAGAGCTCTGTGCAGTTGCTGGATTTGGAGGAAATGAGTGTTCTATGCTTTTTTTTTTCCCTGACTTGCTACATGATTTGTTTTGTGTTGCTGTTATATCACAAATCTTCTGCTCTCTTGTTTTGTTTTTTTTTTTGTAATACTGTTTTAGATACATTAACTCACAAAAAAAGAAATTCCCCTCTTCTGCTTCCGTACCTTGCCTGCCCCATGGGTGCTCCCACCAGCACAACCCCCTGGTATCAGTAAATAGAATTTAAGTAATAAGTGTGCTTGATGTATGGGTAGGCACTTGCTGTATGATAAATGTGACTTTGCCTTGTGTGTTCTGGTGGGCCGAGGTGGAGTTGCTTCCTGGTGTGAATGTCGATTGTCTTTTTATCGGTGAGATTATTACGCGTTGGCTGGAAAAGCAGAAAAGGAGTGTTTTTAAACCCAGAAAGAGTTGGTGTCTTGGGCAGTGGGAGGTGTGGTGTGGGTGGGACAGGTGCCAGATCCAGTGATAGCCTGTGTTGTTTAGGTGTAGGTGGTGTTAAATGTGCTTTCATCCCTGATGCACATCTATTTTTGCTTTTCTCCAGGAAGAGTCTTGTCTTGTACAAAACCTTTCTTTTATTACCAGGAAAAACACTGGGCTTTCTTTTCATTGTGAGAAAATACCTGCATTTTAAGGGACTATCTTGAGATGTGTAATTCTCCCAAGTCCTGGCAGGGAGCACTTAGTGTGGCCCTTTTTTGGCCTCTAGCCATGTGGGAGGCTGGGAGAACCATAACGCTTATTCCCAATGGGGGGGATGCAAAGCTCTAGAGCAGCAAGAGCAGCTTACTTTCTTTTTTATTTTCCTTTATGTAGTTATTACTTTTTTTTTACAAATACTTCCTCTGGGTTTGACGCAAGTACGGAAAATTGAGATGATTCAGGCTTTAGCTTGAGTTCATAACCCCACTCATTATGCTTGGATGTTGCCTTGGGTTTAGGATTGTTAGGAACAGCCCATGTTGTGACAGTGAAGAATGGGAGGAGGAGCAACTGGAACCCCCCGTGATTGTGTTGTATGAGTTGGATTGTTCCCCTTTTCTGCAATACTTATCTATTGTAAGAATTGCATGGTATCATTTTTTTATCTGCCTGAAAATAACATTGATTTCATTCCCCTTGTGTATGAAATGTTTATAACTTAGTGCTGAATGCAGAAGATGAGGCAGAGTCTGCCTGAAGGGGCAAACCTCCAAAGATCCAATTCTCCTTTGCTGGCTCCAGGAGGAGGAGGAGCAAGCTGCAAGTAGGACACCAACAGTACAAGCCCAAACACCATGCGTAGGCTTGCTTTACTGACAGTCAGCTTGCAGGAGTTTATGGTAAAGTGTCCAACAGTGCAAAAGCAGTGTGTGCAAGGAGCCACGGGGAAGGATTTGGGGAGAAGGGGAAAGAGTATTTTGGGGTGGAAAGGAATATGTTGAAGGAGAGGAGCTACACAGATGGCAGTGGTAAGAGATCTGTGAACATGCTGCTGTGTGGTATAATATGAAGAATATATTCAGGGTTTGTTTACTCTGAATTTTTGCAGTTGTTTAACTACATTGGTGCAAATCCAAATGTGGATTCAGGTCTGAGCAGAATGAGCTATAGATGATGTGTTGGCAGGTGTGGGTGCTCAGTAAAAGGCTGTGGTGTCCTACACATGCTACTGAAACCAATGTATTTTATATATCTTACAGGCCAGTTTGTTTGGTTTTTATCCTTGTATTAGTTTGTATGGCCAGGTTTTGGTGGGCAGTTGGTTCATGGGTGGCTTCTGTGAGAAGCTGCCAGAAGCTTCCTCCATGTCCAGCAGGGCCAATTCCAGCCTGCTCCAAGATGGACCCACTGCTGGCCAAGGCTGGACCAGTCAGAAGTGGTGGCAGCACCTCTGGGATAACATATTTAGGAAGAAGAAAAACAAAATATATTATGCAGATGTAATTACAGCTGGAGAAGAGCAGAATGAGAATGTGTGAGAGGAACAGGTCTGCAAATGCTAAGGCCAGTGCAGAAGGAGGGGAAGGTGGTGCTCCAGGCACTGGCAGTGAGATTCCCTGGCAGCCTGTGTTGAAGACCATGGTGAGGCAGCTGTGCCCCTACAGCTCTCAGGAGTCCATGGGGATGCAGAGATCCACCTGCAGCCCATGGAGGAGACCCACACTGGAGCAGGGGGATGCCTCAGAGGAGGCTGTGAATGGGCTCTGAACCTGTGGGAAGCCCATGGTGGAGCAGGGACCTTCAGACCTGTGGAGAGAGGAGCCCGTGTTGGAGCAGGTTTCCTGGTAGGACCTGTGACCCTGTGGGAGACCCCCGCTGGAGCAGGCTGTGCCTGAAGCACTGCACCCTGTGGAAGAGTGACCTACGTTGTAGCAGTTTGTGGAGAACTGTTGCCCCTGAGGTGGACTCACGCTGGAAAAGTTTGTGGGGATTTATATCCTGTGGGAGGGACCCCTCACTGGGGCAGGGGAAGGACTCCTCTCCCTGGGCAGCAGCAGGAACAATCTGTGATGAACTGACCACAATCCCCATTCCCATCTCTCTGCACCACTGGGGGGAAAGAGCTAGAGCTGGAAGGTGGGGAAAGGGTCTTATTGTACTTCTTATTATCCAGCTCTGAGTTTTTTAGTCATAAATCCAATTAATATCTCTAATTTGAATCTGTTTTGCCTGTGACATTATTTGGGGAGTGATCTTCAGCTTCTTATGTCAATGTATGAATCTGTTATTATATTTTGTTTCCCCGAACCAGCTGGGAGGGGAGGATAGAGAGGCTTTGGTGGGTGCCACCAAACCTGACATCCAGCCAGGTTCAACCCGCTACAAACTTTTAGATCTTTTTTTTTCCACTAAATGCTGATGTTGCAGAGATATTTACAGTGTGAAAGTATAGGTAGCTTTAAAAGACAAGTCTGTTTGAGATCTTCTTGCCTTGTGTGATACATGGTAGCTCAACCAAGGAGCGGGGAGTTGTATTGCTCCTGTGCGTTTGGATGTGTTCATCCAAAACAGTGCGCTTTATTTGCATAGACCTTTCTGGTGTCTGGCTTGTGGGAGGACTTCTGCTTTCTTGTGTATGAAAATGCCTGAAGAAAAATATCAAGTTGGAAAACGTAACTTGGGTTCAAAGTACAAGTCTTTGTTTGGAAAGCTCTCTTAAAGACTGCGTGCATAATGCTCTGCTGAAAGAAGCGGCGATGTAGGTCAGGATTCCTGTATTTACCGGTCCTGAGCTATGCCTGATAGACTTCACAAAATCAAAATTGCTAATCTAAGATAATGATTTTCTACAAGATTTGACAGGAAGATTGTTATTGCATATTCCTCATTAGTGAGTCTGAACTGCAGTGCTGAGTTCTGTTGTTGAGGTTGCAGTCCATGAAGTAGAATGAGGGCAAACCTCCATCCATTAATTTCAGACAGTAACAATACTTGGCCAGAACTCGGGCTGTTTCCCTTGCAGCTCTTCAGATTCCCATCGTGATGATTCAGATGCCTGATAGTGAGGTGTAATGTGGCACTTGTGCTATAGCCTTTGCCCAGTTGAACTAGTGTATACCATAAGCAGATGGCTTTCATTCTGTTCTCTCTACAGTAAGGATAAGAGGGGGGAGAAAAAACGAAAAGGGAAAGCTTCCTCTTTGCTGCTTCCAGCTCATTTTCCCCATCTCCTCCTCAAAGTGTACATAGATGTACGTTGTATTTTAAGTCTTGGAAAAAATTGACATTTTTACTAAAGATAATGTACAAATGCATGACAAACTTATCATTGAAATAATCTGTACAAGTAGAAATACCGTGCCATTGAGAGTAAAGGCTCAGTCTTGTTTTCTGCTGTGATACAATTGAAAGGGAAAAGGGCTGTGCTTTATATAGACTGGGAATAATCTGAACAATCCCATGGTGCTTCCTACTGTACTCCACCTACCTTGCATCATAACTTCCTTTCTCGTATTTATGGCCCAAAGCCAGTGTGAAATAAACGGAGTAGTGTGTGTGGAGGGTGAGATGGCGAGAGCTGAACTCCATGCGTTTGGGTGTGGCTGGAGGCAAATACTAAACTTTACTCTGCATTTCTGTTAAACCCTTATTGAACAGCTGACTATGAAAAGGATCAGGGATAGCAGTCATCTCGTGTGCCTGTCTTCTAGTAAGTCTATTATTATCTTTTGCTTACCTTAATCTTTTGCTTACCTTAATCTTTAGGCACAGTAAGTGAGGATCTTGCCTGCCGAAGGATTGTTTTCAGGTTCTGAGGAACTTCATGCAGAAGAATCACTGAATTACTCTGTTGTTGTGGTATACTTTGCACTGAATGGAGAGCTGTAACTGTGCACCAGCTCTGACTGCTGCTTATCAGAACAGCAAAATGTGCTGTTGTGCAGGCTGTCTTCTGTTGTTTAGAAAGTTGCCTCAAGTCAGCAAAAATATCTGTTTTAGCCACTGATTTCTTTGTAGCCATCTGGGAAGGTGCAGCATCGTTGTTCCCACTAGGTAAGATGCAAGACTTAAATTTAAAACTCTGTGTATGGAGGGGTTTTGTATTTAGCCGGGAAGACTTAGTAGTAGTTTAAACTATGGGTGAAAGCAGTTATTTCTCATTTCTGTCACCTGTACTTGAAATGTGATAGTTAATCTATTAATTCTAAAATTTCTGTGTTGCTAGTTTTTCAATTAACTTCTAAAATTACATTTTAGTTCAGGATGTAAATTCATAGAAACTGTTTAGGCTTCAAAAGACCTAAAGAGCAGCTTTTAATGCCTCCTTAAAAATGAGAGCTGAGAAAATTTGTTATGCAAGCTAAGACCATTACTTAGCTGTGTTATGGAAATACAAAAACCTTCAACACAGGTAATGAGTGCTTGAAGGGATTAGGTTTCAGTTTGAAGTGCAGCTAATGCAGAATGTGGTACAGAATTATGTTATTAGCTCTGATGCAAGGCAACAAAATGAATCATGTTTTCCAGAGGCAGTGTGCTTGTTTGGCTGTCAAATAATGGGATTTTGGCTGCTGTTGCCTTCTTGTGTGCCTCAGTTTCCCTGCCTGTAAAGTAGGAAACTGCTTGCTTGTGTCACGACTTCCTGGTCATAACGTGCTTTGAAGCTGAAGAATACTGTGTGAATAGATGCCACGGTTTGTATTATATAGTGCATGCTGTGCAGGAAGCCTCCATAAAGTTAGGAATTCAGACAATAGCGAAAACCAGAGTTAAGTTGTTATTTTTTTAATATATTCTCTTCTTGATTATATTTTATAAGGGACTGATTATATTTTATAAGGGACTAAGTTTTGCTGATTGTTGTCCATTGCTGACATTTTATGTTCTGAATTAGATCTTTCCCTAGAAGTGTGGGGAGGGGGAAATGTGTCCCTTTTAACTCAGGTAGTTTCAGGAATTAATTAAGTGTACTTTAATTTACATCATGCCCCATATAAGAGTGTTCCTCTGAATATTTAAATCCTAAATACTTGAATGCTATTAGTGTATTAGTTAGAAAGTGTCCAATTTAACACCCTTTTAATACCTAAGATGTGTGACATCAGCTTTATAATAACGAAGGAGTAAGAGAAGACTGATCCTTGCAGAAACACCATCAAAGCTGAAAAGTAAATTGCATCTCTATTTCCCCCCCTTTAATCAATAATTGAGGCCTTCTGATCTAAGGAGAAGACTGATATGAGGCCTTTGATATGAAATAATACCTTGTTGGATGGATGTAAATTATAAGGCATGTGTTTTTTCAGGTTAGTGTTTGGAAGCTCTTTCTTCTGGGTTTGGATGTTTTTTTTAAATTTTGTTTTTAATTTTTATTTTGTGTGGCAACAAAGCAGGAGTCAAAATATAGCGTGGTCATAGCCTAGTGCTTTTGCAGAGCTAGCCATTCTTCAATATTTTACTTTCAGTTGAAAATGTATTTGCAGATGTAGAGACCTGTTATATTTAATATTGGTGTAACTGCATGAAGTGATCCTGTTGATGAGCTCAGCAATGAATGGGTCAGATTTGCAGGCAGATGTAAGGCTGTTTGGGATGATGTGCAGAAGAGAGATGGAGGATTATAAAATGGCCTGTGATTTGCTTTAATTGATGCCCTCTTCTGTCCTCCTGCTTGGTTGCTTTTCTTACTATATTCCTTCCTGTTCCTGGGTGTGTTACAATCCTGACTTAGTGGCTGTAGTTGGAGTTCATTCATAAATAATACAAGTTGAAACAAAATGCTATATTTCATGCTGAGGGGACTCAGAGTTGTACTTCACATCAATTTGGATTTTTTTATATTTGTGTCTTAAGTAGCAGGCTTTTTTGGTCCTTTATGTTCAGTACTCAGCTTTTCCATCCAGTTGTTTGTAAGTCAAACACTGCAGTCATTCCTTGCAAAAACTCTCCCTTGCTTTAGCTCGTGTGACCTTGGTCTTCTCTCTGATGTCCTTGGTGCAGCCGATCGAACTGCCTCGTTTGGTGGCTCCATAACTGCAAACTTCTATTTTCTAAGCTGGAGCAGAGTCAGCTGAAATCTGCAATGTGATTTTAAAAGGAACTGCTTCAGTAGATACACACCACTCCTGGTTTCTCCCAAGTATGCCAAAGTACTGCAGTGCTTTTATATTTTACAGCTTTTCAGTACCTATAGTGAGCATATCTTTGGGCTGGGAAAAGGGAGGGAAATCCTTTAGTTTAGACCTTACTTGAGGATCTGAGTCTTGTTCAAAAAATGCTTGGTCTGTAAGCTGGGCATTCCTAAAACTCAACCTTTGAAAGTCTAGAGGAAAAAGCCTTGATCCAAGGCTATATGGAATTGTCAGGTGTTTCGGTATTTGCTTTCATGCTGTCTTTAAAAAAAGTACAAGGTCTGACTGAAAATTGTCTTCCTTTCATTTTTTTTAATCAAGTCCTTCATTTATGTGTAGTTTGAAACTGAATTTTTTGCATGTTGGGGTTTGGTTTTTTTCCCTTTGAAATTGCTGGATGTTTGTATACAACTGTCTTGACATCGTTGGTTTCCGGGAGGAGCAAAGGCTGTTTTGTGCTCTAGCTGGGTGTAAGGATTCCAGCTTCTGAACAAGGTGTCATGAGAGTACTCTTGTTTCCTTTGTTTCTTGTTGCCACACAGCAATAAAAGGGTGATGTAAACTAACTGTTAGAGTGGTTAATGAATGTCACAGCTGAACCATTCCCAGGGGAAGCCTGAGTCCTTGGGATCCCAGTGCAAGGTGGTGCAAGCCACAGCAGCCACCGAGGGTGACAAGCAGCACCAAGAAGCCACGGTAGGCTTTTGGTTCACTTTGGTTTCTTCACCTTTCCCACTCCTCTCTGGGAAGAGGCATGTCTGTGATGGATACTCTCTGGTCAGAGCTTGCCCTAGGCTCCCGTGTGTCCAGGTGGGCAGCAGGGTACCCCTGGAGGACTTGCAGGCAGTGGTGACAAATGTGACACCATTTGGTGCGAGAGGAGCACAACTGTTTAGAGAACTTGATAATCTCAGCGTTGCCCCTGGTGCTAAAGGGAAGCAGGACGAGATAATATCAGTATCATAACATTTTGGTTGCTTTAGACTCTAAGGTATGTTTTTTAGGGAATTTGCAGTTTGGTTGCTTTTTCTTTCCTTAGTTCCTACAATATGTGGGCTAGAGGTAATGCAGACACTCCCAAGTCCCAGAAATGGCCCCCACACAGCAGGTTTGAGTGCTCTTGGCTTAATGTATTAGTAATTATCCTGAGCATTGTGGATAGAAATGGCAACTCATGATCCTTCCTGTGTAGTTGTCTGTATTGCTAAATCCTAAGGATTAACAACTGGATGTAGACAGGCACACTGAAGAGTGAACAGCCGTGCTAGGGTCAAATTAGGTCTGCTTTGTGTATAATGCCATGGTTTTTATAATTTTCTCTTAATTCCCGTCTGTGAGCTCATCTTTTAAATTAACAAATGTTATTGCAGACGCACAGCCTTGTGTGATTTAGTGGTGTTCTGAATACAAGGTTGTACAGCATTGAATGTGAAGGGTTGATGTGTTTTACACACCTATATAACCCTGCTCTAAAGCTGTTTGGGAGCTTCTTTTTTATTTTATACTCTTCTGCCCCAGTAATTGTGATTAAGAGATATTCTTACCTGGCTGCACCTGACATCCTTCACTGTCAGGCTCTTCTAGGGGAGTCAGAGACACTGCCTCTGAAAGGTAGCATGTTCTGTGACACAAGATTAAAGCCAAGTGTCAGAGTTCCTGCTTGGAAAGCTTTGTCTCTTAATTTAGGTCACTACCTCCTTGTGCTGTAGACAGCAGAACCAGTTGTGCCCATCTTCACTATATAATACATGTGTGGTAAACTGATCCTGATATCTCCACATTCTCTCTACTAGTTTCCCTCCTTACAAGCTCCAAGTTTGGCTTTTTTGTTTGGTTTTGTTGTTGATTTTTTGGGGTTTTTTTTCCCCTCCCATAAAGTGACAAGGAAATGGTTGGGGCAACGTAGCCATCAGGCAGTTTTGAACTCGCTTTCAGCAGGCTTTTTCCTCTCAGTGAATATTTGTAGAAGGTGTTTAGGAATTGATCAGAAACCCTTGTCCTAGGGAGCTGGGCAAAACCAGAGGTCAGAAATTCTGTGCTCTTGGTGCAGAGCCAAGGCCTGAAAAACACTGTTTGCAACTGTTTATACTGCTGTGAGTGGGCCAAATACTTGCAAAGATGTGCAGAGTCTGGAGTGTTTTTGTCAAAGCTTTTAAAAGAGTAAAGGCAGCCTCTCACATGGGGTTGAAGGGGATCTTGGCACTCAGAAGAGCCCTGGAAAGGCTTCGGAGACGTCAGGAATGTGCATGTGTGTGGTTGTATTCTGTGAGACTCTCCAACAGTACTCCTAAAGCTGTGAAACAGATGGGGTTAAGTTTCACTTTGCAAAGGCATAAAAAACTCTAATTCCATAGTATTTACACAAAATCACAGAAATAGTGCATGTGGTGATGGTTTTGTTACTTTCTTTGTTATTATTATTTAAATTTATTTAGAAGTTTATACCTCTCTTGTCTTGTTTGATTTGGCCTCCTTTTTGACTTTTTGAACTGTGCTCCCAAGGATGTATACCCTTTTCACCCTCTAAAAATGAGGACAGGCAAGGATTTGTGTCTTTTCTTGGGTAAACACCTTTTCCATCTGTATGAAAAATCCTGAATTGTATAGGTTGCTGTTGCTTGAAATGCTTAATGGAGTAATTGCTTTCTGGAGATATTAGACTGATTTTTGTGTTGCTGGAAGCCATGCGACTAACAGCTGGTTGAGACTGAAGTTGAGAATAGGTCTCAAGAGAATTGACATTAATTTTTAGCTAGCAGCTAAACTTTGATAGCAGTTTAATATTAATAGTGTGTAGCGAGATGGTGCTCAGAGGCAGTAATCATCAATGTTTTCTATCAAATATGGCAACTAATTTTTTAGAGTCCTCGTTTAGTAGCTGTGGCAGGAAAGACGTGAGCAAGAACAACATCTGTCTGTGCAGTGTGTTTAAACAGAAAAACCAAAGATCAAGGATCCTTTTCCAGCTGTGAAGAGGAAGCCAAGTAAAATATCCTTGGTTTCCTGGGAATGGGGTTTTCGGGGGGACCTTTGTATTCAGGCTAAGACTAAGAGCACAGCAAGTTGACTTGTGTTTCTAAGAAGCTTCTGATGAAATATGTTACAGAAATGCAGACTGTTTCCACTTCACTGCCTATGTAGTAAGCTCTGGTCTTTTTTTGTACCCAATGTAATTACCATTGTTTTTCACTACTGCTGAGCTCTAGGTGAATGTTTCTCCTGCTGTGTCAAATGATTGCAGAATACATACACACAGAGTGAGGTGGGAGGAGTTCTGACACATCACCTCAAGAGAGAAGGAAGGAGCAACAGGTCCAGATTTAAAACCGAGTAATCCTCCAGCAATGTAATTTAGTTGAGCAGGGGATTACTTCTGTAGTGTCTCTCTTGCTTATACCTTAAAGAAATTTGGAGTTGTTTAGAAAATTGTACCCGCTGTAGAAAATTGTACCTGCTGTAGTTGATAAGACATTATCTGTGTGGGAAAGAATGTATTTAATGAGTGGGTTGTGACTCCAAGGTGCAGCCTGCCTTTGTGTTGGAAAGTAACCGTGTGCTGTTGCCTTTGTCTTTGCAGATGTTTCTGACCGTGTACCTCAGTAACAACGAGCAGCACTTCACTGAGGTGCCAGTCACTCCTGAAACAACCTGCAGAGATGTGGTGGAGCTGTGCAAGGAGCCTGGGGAGAGCGAGTGTCACCTGGCTGAGGTGTGGTGTGGCTCAGGTAGGTCAGGCTGGCAGCTGGTGAATTACTGGACATTCTCTGCTCCTGAGAAGGTAGAACATGTAGACCTGATGTGTGATCCTGTCACAGAGTGTTTCTGCATTGCCATTTCATTGGTTTCTTCATCAGACTGGCTGGGTGATAATGCACCTGCAAGAAGGCTCACACATGCAAAACTGAGTTAAAAGCAAAAGGGCACTTTAACATGCAGGTGTTCTTGTGCCTGTGCAGCCCTTCTGTGACTCAGATAAGTCTGAGGGGTGTGAGGGAGTTGTTTTCTCTTCCTCCTCCTCCCCACAGTGGGATCCCAGCAGCCTGTGGTACTAAGTATTGGTAGTTCTGTGACTGGTTCAAAATAATTTTGTTAACCCCACAGCCATTTTCACTTGCAGTGGCAAAATAAAGCTTCCTTTTTCTGATGACAGTTGCGTTAAGTGTGAATGGGAAGGAGTGTGTTAGCAGAAGTAGTGGGAGTTACCTGATATGAAGTGCTCTAAGGAAAGTGGGCGGCAGGGAGGATGCAGAAGCTACCTTTGACTGTCCTTTCAAGCCTGTGGAAAAGGAGTTTGTGCATGTGGCTCGTTCTAACTTGTTTTTCTTTTCTATGTTCTTCTGATCTTGGGAATTCAAATCTCCCTAACTTGCCATGCTTCATTGGAACTGGAGAGTATGTCAACAAATAAAACCTAAAATATTGCTAATGTCTCATGGCTTAAATGGGAGAGGGCTCTGGACGATCTCCTGTCTCCATGGTGCTCATTAGACACTGGGAACCATCCAGAGACATAAGATAGATGAATCCCTGACAGGACTTTAAGTAATGAAAAATAATGATGTCTGAGCCAACCTTTTTGAGATGCTTCAACAAGATTATAAAAGAATCAGATGATAAGGGCTTATATTTCTGTCTTCCTCTGCTGTTAACTCAGGCTCACATCTGTTCAAAGAAGTCTTTGGTGAGATGGATGTTTGTTTAATGCCATGAGATACCTGAGTTATCTTTTGGTATTTACTTGCTTCTGACAGAGATGTAATGTTTCTGATATTTGTAAGTCTAAAAAATGGAACAGAATTTTTTCTTCTCCTTAGAAGATAAAGAAGCTTTGCTTCATAAATGATAATAAAATAAAATCATCAGTTCATCATGGAAGGAGATCTTCTAGGAGTGTATTTTAATTTTACGTCTTTGTCTAAGTCAACACAATACTGAAGTCTACAGTGAAAGAGAAGTACAATAAAGGTTTAGGTAAAACTACTGAATTTATAGTTAGCCTTAGTGCCCACACCGTGTTAAAGAACACAAGTGCTTGTGGTGAGGGACAGGGTTCTCCTGTTGGTACTGAAGTTGGAGCTGTGCTAGAGTGGGCAACTCCTCTCATGTTTCCTGAACCTGGATTCTTGCTTGGCTTTTGAGGTGTTGATGTAGAATACCCTAGAAAGGGCAGCGAGATTGTTCTGAAATCAAAGGAGAGCAATTGTAGTAAGAGGCAAGTGGAGTCTGCCAGTACTTAATGTCCAAATGTTCTTGTTAAACTGAAAAGTGAACTTCTGTGTGAGTGGGACATATAGTATGTGGTGTTTTATTCATATAATCAAGTTATCAACCTCTCTGCTAGCTAAGAAGGTGTAAGAAAATAATCCGGATTACAGAAACATAAAGTGAAGCAGAGAAGTTTTTCCGAGATTAGTGTTTTCAGAGACATCATGAGACACACAAGAACAGATATCTAAATGTTGCTTGCGCAACTGTCTTTATAAGACAAAAAAAAGCTTTGTTCGTTTTTACAGTGAAAACTATGACAAGATCATTGAGCCCAACCTTTGACTGAACACTACCATGCCAACTAGACTATGGCACTGAGTGCTGTGTCCTGTTGTTTCTTAAACATTTCCAGGGATGGTGACTCCACTGCCTCCCTGGGCAGCCTGTTCAAGCGCTTAACCAGCCTTTCAGTGAAGCAGTTCTTCCTGGTGTCCAACGTGAGCCTCCCCTGGTGCAGTTTGAGGCCATTTCCTCTTGTGTTACTTGTTACCTGGGAGAAAAGACCGACCTCCCCCTGTCTACAATCTCCTTTCAGGCAGTTGTAGAGAGTGATAAGATCACCCCTGAGCCTCCTTTGTTCCAGGCTAAGCACCCCCACCTCCCTCAACAGCTCCTCATCAGACTTGTGCTCCAGCCCTTTCTCCATCTCTATTGCCCTTCTCTGGACTCTCTCCAGCCCCTCAATGTCTTGCTTGCAGTGAGGGGCCCAGAACTGGACATAGCACTCGAGGTGTGACCTCACCAGTGCTGGGTAGAGGGGGACGATCACTGCCCTGGTCCTGCTGGCCTCATTATTGCGGATACAGGTCAGGATGCCATTGGCCTACTTGGACGCTCTGGCTCATGTTCAGCTGCTGTTGATAAGCACCCCCAGGTCCTTTTCTACTGAGCAGCTTTCCAGCCACTCTGCCCCCAGCCTGCAGCACTATTTGGGGTTATCATCACCCAGGGGCAGGACTCAGCAGTTTGCCCCATTGAAGTTTCAAATACGATTCCTAATTGTACTCGTTAACAAAAAATGCAGTTGTCTCAAATCAATAGCATTAGAAGAGGTGAGTACTGGATTCATGGATGTTGCTTCGGATAAAATATGTCTTAAGCATCTGTGTAGCATCCAGTAACAAGCATTTGCAAGATACGTTTTCATATGTATTTTGGATTTTTTTTGGTGAGGGGAGGAGGCAGTGGGGGAGAGAAATACTTTTAGCTTTTTGCTGATCTCGTTTTAGATGTCAGCAGTGTTTTCTATCTTGTTCTGCCAGGATTAGCCGTGACTTCTGTTTTGTTTGCGTATTACACTGAACAAATGAAACTGCTTTAAAACAAACATGGTGCAGGACAGCTAACCTCTCTGGGTAGAAACAAAAGATTTGTGTCAGAAAATGACTTTCAGACTTCAATTATTGGGATCCTTCTTACATTGTTTGTTTCTTTCTTTTTCTGACACTTGCTCAGGAATTTTATTCTATTGTCAGACCTTATTAAGCCTACTTTGAAAGATTGCTGCAAGTGTGCTTGAGGCACTCTGCTCCCTGAAGGGGCAAGTTTACTACTCTCCCTGTCCTCCTAGTTTTGCTTGAAATTTGGTGAATACCAGGGCAAAATTTCTTGACCTTACTATTATTGTCAGAATTCTGTTAGGCAGCTACCTTGCCTGCTGTGGAAAGCAGTCAAAAGAGGTGCATGTATAAAGATCTCCTTTTTTTTTTTTCACTCTATGAGACAGATAGGAAAAAAAACTAAAAAAAACCTGATTGTCCATTCTTCTTGAGCTTTTTGAATGTACATTCGTTTGGTATTTGAAAATCTCTTTGACCTTCCTTTGGAGCCAGTGAGTGGTATTGACAGAATCCTTGTGTAAAGGGCATCTCCCTTGTTTATAGAGTTTCAGCTGAAGTATTGTTGAGCTGCTAGAAATCTGCCTCATAAGCCTGCTATATAGCCTTTAAGACAAAAATCTGCCTGTCGTACTGCTGATTTTTTTGTTTGTTTTTGCCTTTTTTTTCTTGAATTAAGGTTTAGCAGATGAGGAGCGTTTTTCGCTGTCTAGACAAGTAACCGCCAAGAGACGGCTTTTTCTGTAACAGTGACCTACTTGCTTATTCTGTAAAGCTAATCTCTTTTGACAGTGACTCCAGAAATTCTCCTTCCTAGATTGCTTGAGCACAGCTGCAGCATTTTCATTTAAAGAAACACTTTTATGTTGAAAAGAGCTTTTCACATACTGAAAACATGTTAGCAGCTCCTTTTTTTATGAAACTGAAAACATTTATACTTAACGCCAACAATTTTTCCTGCTGAAAAGATTATTTCATATTAAGACTGACTTTTTGAAAGACTCCATTGAATATGAATGAACTACTCTCTGATTTCTTTTTTTCTATTTTCCCCCCTCCCCTTGCTTAAAAAATGAAAGGAAACCACCAACAAAAGCAATGTCAGGAAAAATGAAACTGGTGCAAAAATGGTGGTACTTAATTCCATTTTTTGTCTGCTTGTCTTATTTCTCAGCCCAGAGACAGTATCTTCTGTTTGTCTGGCAAGCAGCACAAATGAGTTCAATGTGATCAGCCCCAATGCTATTAGAAGATACTGTGACAGTATCCTGACTATGTAAATTCACTACTCTGATATATTGACCACACTGTTGCCACCACTTCTAAATTAGGTAGAAAAATTTATGGTGAAATGTCTAGAATAACAAAAGAAACTGCTTTTATGTAAAGATTTGGAGGCCAATAAGTAATTCTGGTTATATTCTGGCTGTGAGTGCCTGGCTGTGATGTATGTAAATTTTTAAAGAACGGTAATACAGAAAGGGAGGAGTACTGGTAAGTGAAGTTGGTAGATGTAAACTCACATTGGGTTTTTCTATAATCAAAAGGCAGCTAGTAAGGCTTAAAAATTAGATATATGACTGAATCCTGAGCTTGGAATAAGAGCAAGAAAAGAAATTCAGTGGAACTTGTGCATGTAACTTTTTCATCTCAGTTATTTGAAAGGAAATGGCAAGTTCTTACTGGGCTCACTTTTCACTGTCTGATCTTTTTTTACTTTGAGCTGAGAATCCAAAGTAGTTCAGCTTTTTAAGGTTTATCAGAAATAGGGCTTTCAAAATTCATCTCCTCTGAACTTCATGAAATCTGCTGTCCAAGACAATGAGTTGCGTCTGTGTCTGACAGGAGCTGTGGGAGAACACTTGAAGTGACAAGAGCTGTGCTGGCACGCTGAGGATGAGGCCCGCTGGGTACTGCCAAGGAGCCTCTTCAGGGTGTTGAGTGCTTCTGCCTGAGCTTGAATGCAAGGGCTGCCATCCAGCGTTAAGAGAAGAATTCCTCTTCCCTGGGAGTCTATCTTTGCATCTCTCTTCATTCTCATTGGAATTAGGAAGTAAATGAGTCCCTGTAGGAATCGTGGTAGCAGTGCCCTTGAGGAGGGGGTGGGAATGACTAAGGAATGAGTTTATCTGAGATGCCACAGAAGAGGAGTGAAAGGTACAGCGGCAGTTGGTGAGTGGGTAAGGTGATTTGCACATACAAAATGAAGGCACTAGAACTGAAAGATCTAAATTCCCTGTTTGTTTTCCCTCGGGCTGTGGCAGTGCCTCAGCTTTTCCCTTCAGGGGTGGACTTTTCCAGGGCTGCTTTTCAGAGGTGTTGGTTTAGTTTCAGAAGCAAGGAGCTATGCAGTGGCTTCTTAAGGGAAAAGCAGAAATGCCTTGGGTGAGGGCAAGGGTTATGTGCACTCGCTGCACCTGTGCACTGACAGGTGTTCAGGTGAAAGATGGACAGATATTTTTAGTTTGGTATGTGCCCAAGCTATGGTGGGATGCAGCAGTTAACTGGTTTTTTACCTTTTCAGAACGTCCCATAGCCGATAATGAACGGATGCTGGATATTCTGCAGAGGTTTGGAATGCAGAGGAGCGAGGTGCGTTTCTTTCTCCGGCATGAACGTTCTCCATGCCGGGAAGCAGGTACGTGTTGATCTCAGCTGGTTCATTTGTTCAAGTTCTGTTTCATTCTTCAAGGTTAAGGAAACAGCTTGTGTGTGTTGTTTGTTAGTGTTCATAGCCAGTAGGCATTGCAGTCCTTTTTGTCTGACTAAATTGGCTAATTTTTGTGAAGACCTCATCTTCCCTTGCCATATCTGGGAATAGTAAATCCAAATTGAAATTTCTGCAGGTTTTCTAGAGCTGGTTATCACCAAGGCATCCAAGGACATCCTGTGTTGAATATATTTTCTCCAGCAAAATATCTAGACATCTGTGGTAGTCTCTTGTTTTAAATATAGTAACCGAAGTGTTGCCCAGTAATGTAATTTGTGATTTGGGCTCAGGATTATTCACCTGGATAATGTTTCACCAGGGGGATAAACTTCGCATACTTGGCAAAGATAGAGTTTTTCAAAGTTTCTCCTACGCATTTGCGTTAGTTTCTACACAATTGTGTTAGTTTCAGGAATAGCATTCAATGAACTGCCTGGTCAAATTCTCTGAGAATATAATTCTCATTGTAAATTTCCATGTGAAACTTGTAAAGGAAATGACTTTCTGCTTTTCAGGTGTTTTCTGTGCATCCCACATTCATCTCTTCAGTAGAATCTTTAAAACTTTAACCTTTAAATCATTCTACTGGATTCTTCTTCCTCCCCTTTTTCTTGTTTTCATCCTTGGTAATCCTCCTCAGTGTTGGAAATACTGCATTGAAGTGGCATTGTACCCAGCACATTTTAGATGGCTGAGTGTGTCTTGATATTTGAAATGTGTACTGGTGATAGAATGAGTGCATGAAAAGCTAAAGCTGTGCTGTTTTTACCTGCTCAGGATCTTACAGAGCAGTTTAGTTGTCAAAATGTATTTTTTCAGGACTGAGATGCTTGTAGTATCAGGATTATTGTAATTTTATTGGCCACAGCATTGCTAAGCAATGTATTTGAGCTCTGAGCTAGTCTCACAGAAATACGGTCTTGAAATGGGAATCAAGTGGGCAAGATGGTAACAGGACATGGCTTTGTCCTGTAGTACACCTGTGCTCTGTGGGGAGATCAGTGAGCTTGGTATTGGGCATCTGAACACCATTTGCACATACTTTGATGGGAATAAAGTAAGATTCTAGTTAAGTAGCATCTTTGCTGATACAATGACTGCCAGGAAGAAGAAAAAAATATGCTTTTAAACTGTGTATCTATAATGCACATTTAGTAGGGGCTGGCTGCCTGTTGGCCGCAGGATAAATACTGGAATAGCCTACTATTCGGTTAAGCTGTTTTTGTTTGTCTGTATTTTTGAACAGAACTATACTTTAAAATGAAAGTTGACATTGAACAGAAATCTTTTCAGAAAATGTGTTGTGTCTTCAGTTAAATTCATCTTGGTGGTAAACACGTAAGAACAGGTGTTCAGATTCTACACCATAATGATTGTTCTGATTCTCCTTTTGTACTGAATGCTATGTCTAAAAGGTTAAGAAAAATCTTATATTACTTTACCACCTTTGACAATTTCTTTCTAGGGACTGGACAAAGGTCTCAAGATCCAGCCTTCAAAAGAAATGGTGTGAAAGTGCCTGGTGATCGAAGAATGGAGAATGGGGTAAGTGCTTGGTGTAATGGCTGGTTGGATTTGGTCTGGCTGAGCTGGAGTTCATTTTCCCACAGCAGCCCTCCCAGTGCTGTGCTCTGCATTGGCAGCCAGAAAGGTGCTGATAACACTCAGAGTTTTGGCTACTGCTGAGCAGGGCTGGCACAGCATCAGCACTGTCTGAACATTCCCCCCACATCAAGGGGCTGGCAGTGGGCAAGGTCCTGGGAGGGGACACAACTAGACCAGCTGACCCAAAGTAACCAAAGGGAAATTCCATGGCATATGACATCAGCTGGGATATAAAAGCCAAGGGAAGGAGGAGGAACGGGGGAGCATTTGTTATTTTACAATGTTTGTCTTCTGGAGCAACTGCTCCATGTACTGAAGCCCTGCTTCCCAGGAAGTAGCTGGACATCGCTCTCTGATAGGTAGAGAATAAACTATTTTTCATCCTTGCTTGCTTGCACAAACTTTTTTGCCTTTGCTTTAGTAAACTGCCTTTTCTCAGCCTAGGAGTAATTTTCCATCTTATTCTCTCTGCCCTGTCCTGCTGGGAAGGAGAGTGGTAGAGCAGCTTGGTGGGCACCTGGCATCCAGCCAAGGTCAATCAACTGTGGTCCTTTTTGGTCTCTGAACAGGCGTGAGACAAAGGCAGTTATATGTATATATTCGTACATATATATATATATAAAAAAAGATTTTGCATACCACAGTAAAAAGTAGTTGCCAAGTAGCAAGCTCCTGTGTGGGACACAGAGTTTGTCAGCTGCACTGCTTATCTCTTTCTTTTGCTGAGTTTGGGAACATACTAATATAAACAATGGCTCTGTGCTTTGCCCTTACACTGATGGCCTTGTTACGCTGGGGGAGCTGTCTTGTGGGGATGATGAGGGAATACACCTCCCTCTCCTTGCCTGCGACTGATGTAAATGCTTTTAAAATGCAGGCTCCCACAGTCCTTTGCTCATCCATATATAAGCTGTTTAATACTGTTAATAATATTGGCTAATACCGTTGGCACACTGTGGGGTTTGTGGAATCCAGTGTCAACCTGGTGTAGGAGAAAACAAACTTAGCTGAGGAGATACTGAAATGTGCCTTGAGGCATCCAGTTCCTGGGTGGCAGAGTGTATGGAAGGATTTGGGCAGGTGCCTGGGATGGTTATCATCTCCCCTTGCCTGGGACTTTACACCTACGGGCCAGCACCCCAGCTTTTAGGGGCAGCCCAAGAGATCGCTCCTCTCCTGCCCCAGTCAGAGGGAAGGGAAGCCCCAGGTTCTGGCCATGTAGTGAGCTCTGGTTCTTTCTGCGTGAGCAGGGGGAGGGCATGAGGAAGTGGGATGGTGAACCCACCTCTGAGCTGGAAGCCTGTGTCCCTGAACTGAGAGGGAAGAGACCTGTTCAGAAAGAGTCACCCAAAAAGACTCAGTGTAGTTGCCACAGAGAGACAGGGAGGCAATCAGTAGTCTCCCAGACATAAAAGAAATTGCCTTCTTTAACCCTGGTGAGAGGACTTCTGATCTGGCATTGCAAAGGTCAGCCAGAATACTCTGACCAGGAGCAGGAATAGAGATTCCCTGCCTCCAGCCAGGAGACGGAAAGGGGTGCCTGGGCACACTGGACTGTGGATTCAGTGGCCTGGCACATCAGATCTACACAAGTATAAATCTTTAGTAGATAACTGATCTGTGTTACTGATGCCATCAAGGCACAGGAGTGCAGAACCCATCTGGATCTCTGGAGTGACAGGGGGATGCCAGGAGTTGTCTGTTTTAGAGGCTGAGGCGAGTTTAATAGGGGACAAGTGGCAAAAGCACCCCTTGTGACTGGCCCAGAGGCCCCTGGTATCCTTGGCACCAGGTACCTGAGGAGAGGGTGCTTCAAGGATCCAAAGGAGTACTGACAGGCTTTAGCTATAGCTACTGTGAATGCAGAGAAGATAAAACAGTTATCCACCCTGCCTGGCATTCAGAAGATCCCTTCATTGTGGGATTGCTGCAAGTTGAAGACCAGCAAGTGACAAGTGCTACCAGGACAGTCCACTGGCAGCAACGTCACACCAACCGAGACTCTGTAATTCCCATCCATGAATTAATTTGTTGTCTGGAGAGCCAAGGAGTGATCAGCAGGACCCTCTCACCCTTTAACAGCCCCATAAGGCCGGTGCAAAAGTCTAATGGGGCCTTGAGAAACATGTTCTGTGGTGGTGTGGTACCTTAGAGAGAATGGAATCAATCAATGGGACTCATTTTTGAAATAACTTTAAACTGTTGGCAAAAGAAACACAGCATTGAGTGAATATATTATGTCCCTTATCATCTGCAAGCCTCTGGAAGAATTATCATTATAATGAAAATGGAGGCTTCCTCTCTTTGGAGATATTGGTGCAAATCATACCATGGAAAGAATAAGAGACTGTTTTGGAGAGGTTGCTAATGACTGNGGGGAGCATTTGTTATTTTACAATGTTTGTCTTCTGGAGCAACTGCTCCATGTACTGAAGCCCTGCTTCCCAGGAAGTAGCTGGACATCGCTCTCTGATAGGTAGAGAATAAACTATTTTTCATCCTTGCTTGCTTGCACAAACTTTTTTGCCTTTGCTTTAGTAAACTGCCTTTTCTCAGCCTAGGAGTAATTTTCCATCTTATTCTCTCTGCCCTGTCCTGCTGGGAAGGAGAGTGGTAGAGCAGCTTGGTGGGCACCTGGCATCCAGCCAAGGTCAATCAACTGTGGTCCTTTTTGGTCTCTGAACAGGCGTGAGACAAAGGCAGTTATATGTATATATTCGTACATATATATATATATAAAAAAAGATTTTGCATACCACAGTAAAAAGTAGTTGCCAAGTAGCAAGCTCCTGTGTGGGACACAGAGTTTGTCAGCTGCACTGCTTATCTCTTTCTTTTGCTGAGTTTGGGAACATACTAATATAAACAATGGCTCTGTGCTTTGCCCTTACACTGATGGCCTTGTTACGCTGGGGGAGCTGTCTTGTGGGGATGATGAGGGAATACACCTCCCTCTCCTTGCCTGCGACTGATGTAAATGCTTTTAAAATGCAGGCTCCCACAGTCCTTTGCTCATCCATATATAAGCTGTTTAATACTGTTAATAATATTGGCTAATACCGTTGGCACACTGTGGGGTTTGTGGAATCCAGTGTCAACCTGGTGTAGGAGAAAACAAACTTAGCTGAGGAGATACTGAAATGTGCCTTGAGGCATCCAGTTCCTGGGTGGCAGAGTGTATGGAAGGATTTGGGCAGGTGCCTGGGATGGTTATCATCTCCCCTTGCCTGGGACTTTACACCTACGGGCCAGCACCCCAGCTTTTAGGGGCAGCCCAAGAGATCGCTCCTCTCCTGCCCCAGTCAGAGGGAAGGGAAGCCCCAGGTTCTGGCCATGTAGTGAGCTCTGGTTCTTTCTGCGTGAGCAGGGGGAGGGCATGAGGAAGTGGGATGGTGAACCCACCTCTGAGCTGGAAGCCTGTGTCCCTGAACTGAGAGGGAAGAGACCTGTTCAGAAAGAGTCACCCAAAAAGACTCAGTGTAGTTGCCACAGAGAGACAGGGAGGCAATCAGTAGTCTCCCAGACATAAAAGAAATTGCCTTCTTTAACCCTGGTGAGAGGACTTCTGATCTGGCATTGCAAAGGTCAGCCAGAATACTCTGACCAGGAGCAGGAATAGAGATTCCCTGCCTCCAGCCAGGAGACGGAAAGGGGTGCCTGGGCACACTGGACTGTGGATTCAGTGGCCTGGCACATCAGATCTACACAAGTATAAATCTTTAGTAGATAACTGATCTGTGTTACTGATGCCATCAAGGCACAGGAGTGCAGAACCCATCTGGATCTCTGGAGTGACAGGGGGATGCCAGGAGTTGTCTGTTTTAGAGGCTGAGGCGAGTTTAATAGGGGACAAGTGGCAAAAGCACCCCTTGTGACTGGCCCAGAGGCCCCTGGTATCCTTGGCACCAGGTACCTGAGGAGAGGGTGCTTCAAGGATCCAAAGGAGTACTGACAGGCTTTAGCTATAGCTACTGTGAATGCAGAGAAGATAAAACAGTTATCCACCCTGCCTGGCATTCAGAAGATCCCTTCATTGTGGGATTGCTGCAAGTTGAAGACCAGCAAGTGACAAGTGCTACCAGGACAGTCCACTGGCAGCAACGTCACACCAACCGAGACTCTGTAATTCCCATCCATGAATTAATTTGTTGTCTGGAGAGCCAAGGAGTGATCAGCAGGACCCTCTCACCCTTTAACAGCCCCATAAGGCCGGTGCAAAAGTCTAATGGGGCCTTGAGAAACATGTTCTGTGGTGGTGTGGTACCTTAGAGAGAATGGAATCAATCAATGGGACTCATTTTTGAAATAACTTTAAACTGTTGGCCAAAGAAACACAGCATTGAGTGAATATATTATGTCCCTTATCATCTGCAAGCCTCTGGAAGAATTATCATTATAATGAAAATGGAGGCTTCCTCTCTTTGGAGATATTGGTGCAAATCATACCATGGAAAGAATAAGAGACTGTTTTGGAGAGGTTGCTAATGACTGCTGTAAAAGAGACACAAAGCCTGTAGCAATTATTATCCTGGCTTACAGTTTTTAGGATGTCACCAGGATCTGTTGGCTGCTGTATCTGTGCTTGTACAGGTGATCTCAGAGTAGCAAATGCAGCATACTTTCCCTTCTCTACTCCCATCAGAATTATTTTCTTATATTACTTCAGTTTGGGATTTTTTGCACTTGCAGTTTTGTCAGAGATCCCTAACTCCAGATTTCAAGTTGACACCAGTTACTGTTTCAGCATTGAATCCATTGTCTGCCACTCTTGCTCCATAATTATGGATGTAAGATTGAATCTAGATTCAGCAAATATCTGAACAGATAACCAATAACAGTACTGTCTTTGAGAGTGGTGTTTTCCCTCCAGCTCGGCTATATTTAAGCTTTCTATTTTCCTCAGCTTACGTGGAAGTGCTTCAAATTGTAGTGATTCACCTATGAGCACAGATCCATCCTGCCACATGCTGAGCATTCTGGGCTCAGTCAGTCAAAGCTGATTCATGCTGAGCTGAATTATAAACGGCTCTGAAATGCCTCTTTAAAATGCTGCTGAGATTTTGCTAGAAACATTAATGTTCCAAGAGATGTCAGTTTGTGTGAATTGTTGGATTGGGCTACACATGCATACGAGCTTACAATTGTTTATTCTTTTACCATGAGAAGATGCTGTGTCTGTCTAATTATTTCATTGGTTATTCAGTTGTTGTTATTTTTGAAAGACTTTGTCATACTTTTCTGCAGTAGCTCTATTAAGTGCTAGCCAAATTAAAAATCCTAGACTTAGCATGCTTTGGGTTTTCTTTGACAGGTAAGTGCACCAAGGATGGATATGACACTGGCTGAACTTCAGGAAATGGCGTCACGCCAACAGCAACAAATTGAGGCTCAACAGCAAATGCTGGCTAACAAGGTGAGTATGGAATTAGATTGTTTACAGCCAGAAACAAAGGTAGTAAGAGGCATGTGAAATGGAGGGAGGATTGGGGAATTGGGGTTTTTTTCACCCGTTCTAAACGGGTTTCTTTGGCTGCCTGTTTTTTAAATTTGAAAGTCAATGTATGCAAATATCCAGTTGTAAAACATACAAATAATGCCAGTGATAGAAGTGACCATTTAGCTTACTAAAAGGAGAGAGCACGTAACATTATTATATTGTTATTCATATTGGTGACTCTGTCAGCTCTATTTGTGCTCCATGTGGTGACCAGCAATTCACCAGTTTGATCACTGAACAATGCTTTTGTCTCTGTTGTCCTGTCATGCTATCTTGCCTTCTCCTGATAAGAGTTCAATGTGCCTGGTTTTCTGGGGCAGCTGGCTGGAAGAGATGTCTTCTATGTGATAAAAGTAACCTAGGACTGTGATTTATGAAATGCTTGCAGAACAATAACAGAAAAGCTAATGGAAGCACACAGGGTGCTCCTGAATTGTGTAGGGGAAAAAATACTCTGAATGCATCTGCAGAATGGTGGCACAGAGTTCGTGTTTTGCTTGAGTGTTGTTGGTACACACTACTCTTGAAAATGTAACAGAAAATGCTGCCTTTGGCAGAGAATTGTTGAATGTGAGCCTGTCCTGAAGAGGGCTCATCTGTTTGCGTGGGTGTTCGCATGCATTTCAGAATGTGCTTTACTGAGGAAGAAGGGCTGCTCTGAGGATCTGCTCTCAGTGCTTTTCCTCTGTCACACACCTTATCTCCCTTTCCTTTTGAGGTCAGCTGCGTGTGCCCCTGTGTTTAGTATCTTGTTCAGTTCCCTTGGCCCTCAGTAACTGGATCTCAGGGAAGTGCTTCAAACCATGGCTTTCTAATAGTTCTGCAGCACCTCCTAAATGGTGTTATGGCCTGTCAAAATAGCCAATGAAACTTTTTCTGCTTCGCGGTAAGAACAGGTGCAACTATGATGCAGGAAATTGGTCAATCAACTGAGTGATGAGAGGTTTCACCTGAAATGTAGCAGCACAATTAATACCCACACTGCCTCGTTTAATTGGCCAAAGAATGTTGCCCTCTTCTCAGTTCCGGCTGAGATGTGTTTATATATGAGAAGCCTAAACTTTCCCAGCTTCTGTTTCACTCACAGGTGATGGCAATACACCCTGGTCTTATAAATAACACTGTAGTCACAAGAGACAGGAACGTTATTTCTACTGTAAATGGAGTTGTACAAGATTTAAAAAATAAAAATATGAGTTTGAGTCTGGATAGCTACCCACTGGGTAGGTGTCTGCTGCCTGTAGTTTGAAGAAGAGTAGCCCTGTGGGTGTCCCACTGGTAGAATTTTTCATTTCAGTGCCTCTCAGGAACGGAGGCTTTCCTAGGTGCCTCTTCAGAGTGACTTTCCATTGCCTCTTTCCTGCCTTCTGAAATCAGATGCAATATTAAAAATAGATTCTGAGAGAGGAAAAATAAACTTTCTTTTTAGACGTGAGCTGTAATATCTTTTTTTTGGTGACATTTTCCTGCGTGGGAGTGAGTGACTCTAAAGTAGCGCATAGACTGAGGGTGCTGCCTGGTCCTAGTTTTCACTGGAAGGCAAGCTCGCTTTTTTGTTCTGCCTTTTTTATTCAAAATGCATAAGAATCCCTGTTTTCTAAATTTGGCTGGTGATTTTTTTCTTTTGTGGGTTTGGTTTTTTTGGAGGAAGTGTGGAGTTCTAATGTTAGTAAGCAGTGGTAATCATGGATATTAGTGGGTTCTTGGGAAAGTCTTAGTAGTTCTACTCCCTTGGAGCAACCTGTCATCTCCAGAGCTGGAAGCCATGGATAATGGCCAGTGATTTAGAGGAATTCTTTGTAGATGATCTAGTGGTCTCATGTTTTCTTCTAGGTCTAAACTAGACATGTGTATGTAGAAATCGATAACACATTATTTTATTCTCTTGGAGAGGCAAAAGAATCCTCTCCACTAAGGTGATACCTGTTGTTGAAATGAGGGCCAGGTCACTGTAAAGGTTTTCCAGTACCTTGAATTATCTGTGTTGTAATAGTGGTGATCACTATCTAGGAGACCAGTGTGTTTTCAGAGGTTTGGTGTGCAGTCATCCTCCATCTCAAGCAGGTTTTAGCAGAACTAGTAAAAGTACAAATAGTAATGAAAAATACCAATAATTTATGGAATACTTTGTACGTAAAGAATGTCTTACATGCTCCAGCATGACTTAATTGTTTAAAATGTGACATATGATAGAGCTATATAAAGTACAAGCAGCATGGAGAAAGTAGAGAGGCAGTAGTCCTTGGCTCTTGTACTTCAAGAACTGAGTAGTGATTAAATCAAATTAGCAAATATCTTGGGACATGAATGCTAAAATTTTTCTTAGACTTCAAAATCCTTGTCTTGACTGCAGGAGCAGCGCCTGAAATTCCTGAAGCAGCAAGATCAGCGCCAGCAACAGCAAGCTGCTGAACAGGAAAAACTGAAACGATTAAAGGAAATTGCTGAGAATCAAGAAGCCAAACTTAAGAAAGTGAGAGCACTGAAAGGTCATGTGGAGCAAAAAAGACTCAGCAATGGGAAATTAGGTGAGTTGCTGCCTGGGGAAGGTAGCCTGGGATTTTTCCTGAAACGCAGTTCTTGGAAGTCAAAAATTTCTGGTGATTTCAGTGATTCAGAGGAGTTTTTTTACAGTATTCCAGGAAATGTTAATCTTAACAATTTCACATCTTGTGTTTACCAAGAAAACTCATGACAGACCTAGAACAAAATATATTTTCTTACTGTATTTTAAAACATCCTGTAAGAGCACCCTGTATTTTGAGCCTAGCATGTCTGCTCTTTAATTACAGTGTAGGTTTTTTCCTTACTTGAATACCTTTGTGCACCACAGTAACTTTTTCCATCCTCAGTGTCAATACCCTACACATTTAGAGTGTTATTTTCTTGGCCTATAACAAAGCTTAACCTGGTACCCAAGTTGCCTTTTATGCAAGAGGTAATTTAATGGCCAAATTGGCTGCATGTTTCCTTTTAAGTTATGTGAATCTGACCAGGGTCCTGCTTGCTGCAGTACTGGTTGGTTGCTTGTAGTTCAGCATGTTGATTCAACATTGATACTAGGTCTGAAATAAATATGTATTCTTCTACTTACCTTTTCATCCTCTCTATTGTCCAGAACTTGTTATTTCCAGCCTGACTCAACTGAAAATATGAATATGGTGTTTTAGTAGGAAGCACTGTGATTGACAGATAAAGCAAAAGTGTTTTTCTGTCAGAGAATCCCTTTTCTGTTTGGGTTCTGTTGCACAAAATAAACATAAGTTTTAAGGTGTGGAAGGACGGTAGAATAATACAAGATCTTGGAGCGTGTGAATCTGTTTACCTGCACCATTCCCAGCAGGTCAGATTTTGGTACTTGCTTGAATTCTTACTGATTCCTTAAACTTTGTCCTACAGTAGAGCAGTTTCAGCAATGGGAGCAGCTGATGACAGATGTTTTTTAATAGACCCTAAAAAGCCCTCTGAGTCTTTGTTTAATATGGCAGTTTGAGTGTTTTGTCATGGAGTTCTTATGACCTAAATTCAGAGTTCTAAGTATCATAAATATGCCTTGTGGTTGAGTGAGTGTCTTCCTGCTGAATTCAGCATTCAGTGAATTAAGGCTTCTCCAGATGAATTCAGTCTGGCATTGTGGTTTTGTTTGTTTCCAT
Source organism: Melanocharis versteri (assembly GCA_013397845.1). Classification (NCBI taxonomy): domain Eukaryota; kingdom Metazoa; phylum Chordata; class Aves; order Passeriformes; family Melanocharitidae; genus Melanocharis; species Melanocharis versteri. The sequence goes on along the minus strand of VZTG01004873.1, from coordinate 202,436 downwards.
ACTTCAGAAAGTTAAAAAAAAAGTTCTCTTTCCCTGTCTGTCAGTGCTCTAAGTAGACCAAATTTCCATAGTCATTCTAGTGAGCGTGCATTTGCCAGAGCTCAGAGGAAGAGCTGGTGTGACAGGGCAGTGGGTTTGGCGGAGCAGCCCTGCTCTTGGGGTCGGCAGGGTGCTCTCTGTCTCCTTAAGTGCTGCCTTGGAAGCAGCCCACGCTGGGCTGTTTCTCAGGGCAGCTATTGTGCTCTGCCCTTCTTTGCAGTGGAGGAGATTGAACAGATGAACAGCCTGTTCCAACAAAAGCAGCGCGAGCTGGTGCTGGCCGTGTCAAAAGTGGAGGAGCTCACCAGGCAACTGGAGATGCTGAAGAACGGCCGGATTGATGGTTACCACGACAACCAGTCAGCTGTAGCTGAGCTTGACCGCCTCTACAAGGAGCTGCAGGTAATGGGAGGCCAGCCCGTGACTCCCAGCTCTTCTGGGCTAAAAGTTGGTCGGGTTGTTTCTTACCTCTTTGCAAAGAAATCCCTGTTGCTCCTGTTCCTGACAGGGCTGTGTGACTGCCTGCATGCTGAGGATGGAGGGTTAGTTGTGCTGGGTTCAAGGTAAAGAGAGGAAGGAGCACACACTGTCTATACCTTTCCTTTCTGCAAAATTTGGAGACTAACCAAAGTTTTCTCTGGAGAGAAAACATGACCTGACTTTTTAGAAGGCTCTTCTCTTTCCAACAGTTTCCTGTCCCCAGTACTGAAAGTGAATTTGTTTTTATTTTGGTTGTTTTCTCCTCCTCCCCCACTGCTTTGTGAATTTATTCAGTTGAGAAACAAACTGAACCAGGAGCAGAATGCCAAGCTGCAGCAACAGAGGGAGTGTTTGAACAAGCGCAACTTGGAGGTGGCAGTCATGGATAAGCGTGTTAATGAGCTGCGCGAGCGGCTGTGGAAGAAAAAGGCAGCTCTGCAGCAGAAAGAGAATGTACCAGTAAGTGTGGGCTATTTCATAACTGAAACATTAATTCTGTGTGTTGTCTGTACAGCCTGAAGTAAAAACGTGCTGGGGGAGGGAAGGCTGTTGGGATGCTAGACTTGTTGCCTTTATCCATATGTAGTGGAAGTCTTGTATTATTAAAGTCCTTTTCATGGTACATTAGTGTTAACCTACTTACTCTTTACAGACAAGAAGTCTTATGCTATCGTGGATTTTTGTTTTAGGTGGGTTTTTTTTTGCTATTACCACCTCAGCTTTATAATTCTCAAAGCTTTTTCAAAAAACCACTTTTGACATTGGAGTATAATTTGCTACTTTTTTTATCCTTTTTGACTTCTGTTTCAAACTCTGATGAATGGATACTGCAGAATAAAATTCTTTACATTTTATTCTTTTTTTCCCCCAAGGTTTCTTCAGATGGGAATTTATCACAGCCAGTGGCTTCTGCTCCAAGTCGAGTGGCAGCAGTAGGTCCTTATATCCAGTCCTCTACTATGCCACGGATTGCCTCCAGACCTGAGCTTTTGGTGAAGCCAGCGTTTTCAGACGGGACACAAGCTTTGCAGGTACCTGATGGGCCACTGAAAACACAAACGCTGCCCAACATGAGAGCTGGGAATAATTCACAAACTAAAGCTCCTGCAGGTAATAGCTTACAATTAATATTTCTTATCCAGACATGTTTAGTTTTCTTACCTAACAGCTCTGTTTTGATGTTCTGGGTTTTTTTTAAAGCAAAGTGTTATTTGAGACATCAGTTTTGCTACTTGCAATTTTTCCTGCACCAGTGAATATATTTTATAAGCACTGAGGTTCTGTGATTCAATTTTAAAAATTAAGTAAATCTATTAGTGAACACTTTAAATTGTTACATAGTGTGGAATATAGGAGGATTTTTCTATAAAGTGAGTCTTTATTTATTTTAAAGATCTCCTACTAACTATTCGACAGTGTGTTTGAGTTTCTAGAGTTTTTAGTACATACCTGGTAACCTGGTGCCTAGATTTAAAAACTGGCAAAGCCAAGTTTTCTGATTGTGCATTTTGGAAATGACAGCTGTAAAGGATTAACCATCATGACAAATTTTACAAGGGAGGCAGTTGCTTGTAGCACAGAAATAGTGCTGAAGTTACCGACTTGCCGATGAGTGAGGTTTGGCCTCTCCTACTTGGAGAGTTAATGGAGATTTGTTAGCTTCTGTCTGTGTCTTTCTCCTCTGAGAGACAGATCAGTTCAGTAAGGGAAGTCTGAAGAAACTTTTAGAGAGTTGTAAATATCTCTCCTATACTATGCTGGGAGAAGACTCCCTTTTCAGCTGAGAGAGAAGAGAAACACTGATCTTCCCAAAAGCAAGAAATGGAGACTGAGCTCGTGGAATGGTTCTGTTTATTTTCTATGTCCCTTCCTCCATCTCCAATTCTGGCAGATACTGAAGGAACCATTGCACAAAAGCAGTTCCAAGTGTCTCTTGCTGTATTGGAGAATGGAGGATTGTTTCTTTTTATCTGGTTTGCTGGTCCTAAAACTACTGGAGTAGAATTCTAGCTCTAGACCACACAAAATTTGAATTTTTGCTAGAGGAGTGTGTGGTGGTTAGCTATTTGAACTAGAATATCACTTCTTATTTTTCAGCATTTGGACAAAAGGACTGCTTTCCTAGAGAGCGTTTTTGGTACTTTGTCAGAATGAAAATTTCTTTTGCTGCTTATTATTACTGTTTGAATTTAACATTACTTAGTTTATTTAGAATTTAATAGAGAGAATTCGGTGAAATACTTAATAGCAGATTGCAAGCATGTCTACTCCAGTGAATGTAAAGGTCAGTTTAATGCAGAGCATACATGCACACTGAACACACAGATGATTTTTCTCCTGTTTTGGATATCGCTGGCAGGGTCTGTCTATGCTTTAAAGCATCATGTTTTTCTTTGCACAATATATCTTTTTTATACTTAACATTGTATCACTTTTAACTTAGCGCGGATACTCAAGGGAAGTTTCCTGCCAGCTGGAAATAAACCAATCTAGAGAAGTTTCTTTTTTGGATGCTTTTAGTGCAGGTGTGTGCTACGACGAAGAGTTTTGCTGCTGCTTTTGGTAGTTATTCTGGAACTTGGTTTGCATTCTCTTTTTAAAACAAACAAATGTATGAAAATCTATAATGATAGGTTTTATAGCAGTTAACCTCTATGTGATATTTTTACATTGTCTAAACCTGAATCTTACAGAAAAAAACCTAGTTGTAATAAGTCAATAAAAACTACTATTTTAGCTTGATTTGTTCCCCTTGTTCTCTCCCAGGTTCTGTGGTCCCCAGTGCAAAACCTTCCCCATCTGCCCCTGACTGGAGTAGTTCAAATACAGACAATCATATTAATCAGGGATCAGCCTTGACTTCTGGAAAAGGAATTGTGACAAATGAAGGACAAGGTATGTTCTTGTGTGCTTGGCTAATCTTAAAATACAGAGAATCTAGCTGATGATACCTCTCTTATAAACGCTTCAGTAAATAATTGAGAATTCATTTGAAAGCACAAAAAAAAATTTAAAAAATCAAATAACATTGCCATTGCTATGGTGTTGCAAGGTTTCTAAGAAGAAAGAAACCAAACCCACAGCTCACTTCAGGCGGTGAAGTAGATCCTGGTTCTGTCTTACATGCCCCTGTCGAATTTGCGTAATACAGCATTTGGCAGGCCCAGGGGCCCTTAGTGCAGGGATAGGATGGATGCAGAAAGCATCCCCTGCATACACTGTGGTAAATATTGCACAGAGCAGGACTCTCACCCCTACAATTGTGCCATCTCCTTTGAAAGTTGTCTCCTCTCTCTTCAAAAACAGCTGAAGGAGAAACTTTTTTACGAGACAAAGAGAAGAAGGTGCGTCCATTCTCCATGTTTGACTCTGTGGACCAGTCTGCTGGGCTGGGCACACTGAGGAAAAACCAGAGCAGCGAGGATCTCCTGCGGGAAGCACAGGTATGCAGGGAACCTGGGCTGCTGCTTTCCATCTGCCAGGGCTTACCCACAGCTGTTCTAGTGCAGCTGGCAGAAAGCTCTGGAAAGTACTGAGGTCAGCTTTTAAAAGACGGCTTCTGAGGAAAAAACTCTCTTAGGCTTTTAGTGGCAGTTGGTAACTCAAAATCGTTCTCTACAGTCACCGTGGTGAGAATCTATGGCTGTATTACTTGTACTAGTGTGTATATTTTCCCCCAAAGATTCAAAGAGGCATTTGCATGTTTGTTTGTTTGTTTTAAATCATCTACATAGTTATTTCACTCTTCAATGCAGCATTGTCCTTCAGATGTTTGGTAGCAGCAAGACTTCCCACCTAAGTTTTGGCACAAGGGCAGAATTTGATCAGGTGGGGGTGAACTGACCTACAACTGGGGATGACAGGTGCTTTGTTGGAGAGCAACCTCTTGCCATCTGAGTGTCTCTGATATCTCTAGAGAAGTTACTGTGCCCTGCCATTGCTCCTGTTTTAAACATAGCTGTTACAGAAAGAATTAAAGAGAATAGGCTCAAAGTATATACAAACAATAGTGGTGACAAAATGTTTCAAGCAGTTTCTTCTTGTTTCCAGTGATATTGTAAACCTTATTACAGCAGCAGTAGACATAAGATACTGTGTCATACTTTGAGGCTCTTTGGTCCTTCACAGCAGAACTCCTAAACCATGTTTTACTGTTTTATCTTAATGAAATTTTTTTGTCTTTCAGACAACCAATAAAAATGTAACCAAGGTGCCACCACCTGTCCCCACTAAACCAAAACAGATAAACTTGCCTTACTTTGGTCAAGCCAGTCATCCGCAACCTGCTGATACAAAGCTGGATGGAAACCTGCAGAAACTGCCTTTGGCTATTGCAGCTATGGGGAACAAGCAAAAACCAGTGGCACAGCAGCCTTCCCATCCTTCTCAGCAGATACAGCAAAGAATTTCAGTACCTCCTGCAGGTTCTTCCTCTAGCCAGGATCAAATTCTTCCTTCCTCCAAACAGGAGAGTCCCCCAGCAGCAGCTGTGAGACCTTTTACTCCTCAGCCATCCAAAGAGACTTCACTGCCACCGTTTCGAAAGCCTCAAACTGTGGCTGCAAGTTCCATTTACAGCATGTACACCCAACAGCAGACTCCTGGGAAGAATTTCCAGCAGGCAGTGCAGAGTGCTTTGACGAGGGCACAGACCAGAGGACCACACTTCCCAAGTGGTAAGTGTGTGGCTCTCTCCCTCTCTTCTGTCTGATAAACCTCAGATAGATGTTCTTTCCACCTGGTCTGTGGGTATGAAGCTGTTCCTCGGGGGAATTAAGTGGGTGAGTGCAGCTGTAAGAATCTTAGGTGGATCTTCCATGCTGTGTAAGAGTGTTAACAAGAAGTGAGGAATGTCTGTTTTGCACTTGCAAGATAACTAATGGCAAATCCGGTTACCAGATTAGTTCTGTTTAGTTGTTTGTGTTATTCTGCTTCTTTGCCCTACATAAAGAATACACAACCTGATTCGCCTTTCTTTGTGGTTGTTTTCTTGTTGATCAAATATTCAAACTTGCTTCCCCCCCACCCCTCTCTGAACTGCTCCACAGTGTATGGCAAGCCTGTGATGGCAGGAGCTGGGGTACAGAATCAGCTGCCGCAGACAGAGAACATCTACTCCAACCTCCAGGGCAAGCCAGGCAGTCCAGAGCCTGAGATGGAAACAGCAGCCTCTGCTCACGAGAGCCACGAACCAGAGCGGATACCCCGTCCCCTGAGCCCAACGAAGCTGCTGCCTTTCTTATCCAACCCCTACCGCAACCAGAGCGATGCCGACCTGGAAGCACTGCGGAAAAAGCTGTCCAATGCCCCCAGGCCACTGAAGAAACGCAGCTCTATCACTGAGCCAGAGGGGCCTAATGGCCCCAACATTCAGAAGCTCTTGTATCAGAGGACCACTCTGGCTGCAATGGAGACTATCTCAGCTCCATCGCATCCCTCCAAACAGACGGCATCGGCTGCCAGTCCTGAAAGCCCGGTGGAAATCCCAAATCCTTATCTAAGCACAGAATCAGAGAAAGAAACAGCCGTTTCCATGCCAGAACCAGCTATTGCTGAGGAGACAGAAAGCACAGCAGCAGAGCAGAACGAAGCTGCTCTTCCCCCCGTACCTTTGGACACTGTACCTGAGGCTGTATCAGACGGTGATGAACTCACACAGCCCAAACCAGAAGAACCAAATCTAGAAGCTCCACTGCCACTGGAGGTGTACATGGAAGAATATCCTCCATATCCACCACCTCCCTATCCATCAGGGGAAACAGAGAGTTTCGGAGAAGACTCATTCAATATGAGGCCTCCTGAAGTTACTGGACAGTTTTCCTTGCCTCCTGTAAGTATCAGTTAGCTTACAACAGGGGTGCCCTGTCAATAAATCATCTCAAGTGCTGCCATAAACCTTGTGCATTGTGTTGTAGAGCTTAAGCAGATGTGGGAGAACAGTCACGCAGTCTAGAAGTCTCTCTGTGGGTATCTGTTCTATGTGTGATGCTCTTATCTCCAGACTGCATGACAGTAATGAGAAGTCTCTCTTGTCCCTAGAATTAATGACATAATGAAAAGTTTCAAATGGCATACACAAATAGTAAAACTCTTCAGAGCTGTAAAGAACATTCCTTATAGAAGTCTGCCCACACCCATTTTTACTTCCTTTTCAAGAGAAATCAAAGCTGATTTTTTTTCCTTGAGGTACAGATACAGATTTCACAAGCATTTCCCACTATTGCTAATACGAGCTGCGAACAGATTTTCTTAATCCTGGATTGCCTTTGTTTGTCTGAAAGTGCCTTGCTTGGAAAATATGAAGAAACAGACATTTTTAGTTTCTACCTTAAAAACTCATTTGTAGACATCAGCTGTTTGCATTTCTTCTACTGAATGTGTTCTGAATTTCTTTGGAATCTGATTTAAGATCAGTCTACTCTCAAGTTGCATCAAAATGGAGTCTCTTGGGGCTAGGGGGAGGCAGCATTTTTGCTGTTTTATTTTGCAAGTTGTGTGGTATGATGTTATCTTACTGTTGTAGAACAGAAATGCTTAATGTTTTTGGTTTCTCAAAGACTTTCTTTAGAAACCTATCATGAGTACAGTTTTGATAACAGTTTTGATAACTTGATACATGAACATGGCTTTTTCCTCTATCACTTCAGTGCAGAGGAGTTAAAAGCTTTAAATGTGCTTTTTAACCTTGTAATTTGTGCATGGAGTTATCATTTTGTGTGTTTGTGCTTTAAAGACTTTGTTCTTGCTCCCTTTTACAGGGAAACTTGAGTGGTAGGATTTCCTGAATTGTAAGAACTCATTTCTGCTTTTTTGTAATAATTTTGTAATAATTCTGCAGTGATGAGAGGGAACCAGCCCAACTTCTTGATTTCATATTTAAACCCGTGGGTTGTGCTGCCAGGCTCACTCTTGAAAAAGCCCCTGCTTTTGATACTATGTACAAATCCACAGGCAGAAGAGTATTTCATGGGAATCTCTACTTACATATCTTATCTCTACATGCTTGCTCTTGCAGAATATGAGTCAGTTCTATTCATCTTTGCCTGGACATCTGTCAGAAATTTACATACCCTCGTGAATAGTCTTATTGCTGCTGCCCAGGCAGCTGGGTGAGCGCTGAGCTAATGCAGGCGTGTTCCCTAAAGGAAAGGGTACTGATTCAGCTATAGAAATATTTGGTTTCCAGTATCCATGGGAGCATCTAAAGCAATTCTACGTTTGGTTCTATATTTTTCCAAAGCCATTTTCCATCACTGTTTGCTCCTGCTAACTTCTGCTATACTTACGAAAAAAAAAAAGTTAGAAACTTTACATCAGCACTTAAAGTAGTGTACTTTGTGGAGTGTGCTGTTTGGTTTGTCTAACAGCTATGAGAGTTAATGGTAAAATTGTCCAAACAACAAGAAAAAATTGCATCTTTTCCTGATCTTTGGTAGTTTCACTAATTTGTTGATGTTTGATCTAGGTAACTTCTGTATAGAGTTGAATAGTGACCTGCTCCAGAGATAAAGGCAGAGATCTTTCATAACATGCCTAACCTAATATATTCATAATGTGTTTGGGAATTGGTGAAAAATACTATAAATTTCGTATTAACCCCTTTTCTAGTTGATCATTTCTGCTGTCATTCCCAAATAAGCAGTTTTGCATTCTGGCTCTTTCCAGGAAAAAAGTGCCTGTAACTTGTGTTACCTTTCCACAGGGGAAGAGGACGAACTTGCGTAAGACTGGCTCTGAGAGGATTGGGCATGGAATGAGAGTGAAATTCAATCCCCTGGCATTGCTTCTGGATTCATCTTTGGAGGGGGAGTTTGACCTTGTGCAGAGAATAATTTATGAGGTACAAATGCTAATTTGTAAGACAAGGAATTTCAATCCTTGTTGAAACTGGGAAGTCGTAGCTTTTATGGTCTAGTGCAGAACCTAGACCTGTTTTTGAGGAAATAAATCCTAACGGGTTCTAAGTGATCATACTTGGAAGCTGATTTTAAGTGTGTTAAATCCACAGTGGGTTCTTGCCCTGCAAATTTATAGTTTTGATGCTAACTTTGTCTTGTTTATTATGTAGTGTTTCATTCCCTGTCAGGCATGCTATCAGATAATTTGATAAGCAAAATCCATGTGAACTTTGCTCACAGTTAAATAGACATATATCAGAAATTTGTTAAAAGTACTTTTAGTAAGTTATCAAGGTCCTGTTTTTCTGAACCACACTGTTAAAGGGGGGCTGCAAGCTTAAATATGAGTGTTGTTGCAAAATTGGTGGTGGTTGTAGTCTTCTGCCTATTGCTCATGTCCTTCCTAGAAATACGTCACAAGCTCATATTTCAGAATAAGACAACTGATTTTTATGTGAGAAGAGGTGTTTATTCCAGAGAATTTCACCTGAATGTGATTGGTTCCTTTCTGGCTGGCCAGGTGGAAGATCCTAGCATGCCCAATGATGAAGGAATCACTGCTCTGCACAACGCTGTGTGTGCCGGGCACACAGAAATCGTGAAGTTCCTGGTGCAGTTTGGGGTGAACGTGAATGCTGCAGACAGTGATGGATGGTAAGGAGCTCACTAAGTGGTTCCTTATGGATGTTCTCCACAAGAGCCATGACTTGGGAGCTGCTTCAGGTCCCTCAGAATGTCCCTTGCTTTGCTCCTGTGGAGCTGGCAGTGAGTTTTCTTTCCAAAGCAGGGCAACAGCTCTTCTCTGTGGGGCATCATATGGGACTGTGCAGAGGGGAAAATAGGGAAATTATAGCAATATTCCCTGTATGAAAAAAACATTGCAGGGGTGGACACAGTTGTCAGGAAATTGCTCTGTTTCTTTGAGCTATTGAAGACAGCTTATAGTGAGCCTTATGCTGAAATTCCCAGTGTCCTCTGTGAGCCTGTAACTTAACCTGTGCTCCGGGCAGTACCTAGCCCTGCAAACTCTCCCCAGTTCTTTGTCCAATAACCAGAAAACTTTAAACCGAAACAAAGTGGAAAACCACAGTGTACAAATTAGGTTTCCAAATGATAGTATGTTACAAATCCTTTTTACAAATAACTAGGGAGATTATTTCTGGAAGGCTGGTGCAGGGGGTAGTGATGTTACTGTTATTTCTGCCTATGACAGAAGTGCTTGAGGCCTAAGAGTGAATAAAGATGCTTGTGCTCCCTCAACCTCAGGGGTTATCCCAATTACCTGTGCTTGTCACAAAGTCAAATCTTGAAGTAATTGTCTAGATTGTAAGAGGCATGATGTCAGAAAGATTTCTGAGTGGGTTTTTTAATATGGAATAATTTTTTAATTTTTAGTGCCTTAGTGAATGCTCCTGAAATGTTAATAGATTATAGAAGGGTAGAATGACTGGAGATCTGTATGGAAACCTAGCTTTAGGGCTCAAGCAGCCCTTGGTGAAGCTCCTGTTATCTGTGGAAAGCGATTGCTCTTGATGTGCTGGGTTAAGTGCTGTGCTGGGAAGCCCTCAGCAGGGCAGGGCCGATTGCCCGAGGTCCTACATGGATGCTGTTTGCTCCCAGGGCTCTGTGAGCGCTCCGTGAGCAGTGGGAGTGAAGTGGCATCCTTTTGTCCTTGCCATGCAGGACCCCTCTGCACTGTGCAGCATCCTGCAATAACGTGCAGGTGTGCAAGTTCCTGGTGGAGTCGGGGGCGGCTGTCTTTGCCATGACCTACAGCGACATGCAGACGGCTGCGGACAAGTGCGAGGAGATGGAGGAAGGCTACACACAGTGCTCCCAGTTCTTGTATGGTGAGTGTCATCCCCGAGTCCTGGAGCACGGCCAGGGCTCCCCTGCCGTCTCTCAGCTCATTTGTGCCTGAGGAGGGGTAAGTTGCACTCTCAGGTTATGTGCCTGTGCCACAGGTTCCTCTTGGAAAGAGAGAGGTTTTTGCCAGCTTCCTGTCACAGAATGAATTCCATTGAGATTAACTTTGTAATATTCACCCTGTGGAGGAGATCTGAGTAACAAAAGGTTTCCCTACATTAAAAGCTTTGAGTGAGGCATGTGCATTGACAGATACACCAATTAGGTGAATCTTGCCACATAAGAACTTATTTTACATAAAACCAAAAGTGGTATGGATATGTCGGTAGGCAGTTCATAGCTGTTACCTGGTGTCTTGAAATGAGGAATATTTCCTAATGTGCACCTTAGAACCAGAAAAGGTATTGCCAAGTTCCTGCCTTGATGGATTTTAGTAAGCACTGAATTTGACTTTACCTTCCTGGCTTTTTCCTTCACTTGCATTTAAAAAGAAATCCCATATTAAATTTAGATTTTATTCAAATAGTAAGGCTACAGAGATACTATCTTTGAATGGAGAAAATGAATTCCCCCTAGGGTGTGATGAGTATTAGTCAATGAGGTTTTACATTACTTTACTGTATGTTTTGTGTGTAATGAGGTTTTAAATTACTTTTCTCTGTTTTGTATGTAGCTCATGTCCTGTAGGCACCTACCAGCTGGTGTGTCATGTCTCTGCAAGAGATTAGAGTAACAGCAATGTAACACAGCAGAAAAAGCTGTAAAACTGCCTTTCTGCTTTTGTGGCACAGGCTGAATTTCTCTAAGCTGCTCAGCCAGCAGATTTCAAAACAGTCTGTCCAGCTGTCCTCACTAAGCTTGAAAACTGTGTCTCTTGGTGCCAAATATGTAGTTTTCACTAGAAAGGAAGGAAGCCTTTTTAACTGGCATCAAAATTTGTAGGCTAAGCAAAATTCCATTTGGTTTTGTATCCAGACTCCGAGGGAGGTCATCAACACCAAAAACCCAAGGAAGATTGTAGGACTAGACAAAAATAATAATACTTGTCTAATATTTTAAACAGGTTTTAACTCAGATATGAGTTAAGAGATGGTATATTTGTGTTGAACAGCTCTGGAGGGATTTCTTTCAGGAATTTGTCTAATTCTTAAATTCAGGTAAACTGCCCATGAGATCCTGTGGAAAGGAGGTCCATGGTCTCATTATATACAGCATGAAGAAATACATTCTTTTTGTTTGTGGGGTTTTATATGACCTGCCATCTGGTGATTTCACTTGATACTCTGTTTTTTTGTTGAGTTTGGGATCTTTTTGTGTTATGAGCTACTTTTTGATGGGTCTTGAAAGGACTGTAAGGCTTTGGCCTGTTGTCAGTTTTTCCAGATTGAAACCACTGAAACTAACTATCTTGATATATTGCTGTTCAGCTATCAAAGTTCCATATTGTTCCATTAGAATTTAATCCTATTGCTAAGACTGGTCCTGGCTGCCTGTAGGTACTGTAAGAAATTATTCCCTGCCTAAAACTGCTTCTGCAACAATGTGCCAAGTAGGTAGGAATTTTGGGTTTTTTTCCTGGACCGTCTTCCAGTAAAAAAAACAGAAGTCTTCCCTCCTGTTGTCCTTTTTATTTGTATATTTTCTTTTCAGTTTAGCTGCTCTGTGTTTTCAATGTTGCAGGAGTGCAGGAGAAGATGGGGATCATGAACAAAGGAGTGATTTATGGACTGTGGGATTATGAGGCTCAGAACGATGACGAGCTGTCCATGAAGGAAGGAGACTGCATGACAATCCTGCGCCGGGAGGATGAGGAGGAGATCGAGTGGTGGTGGGCACGGCTCAACGACAAGGAAGGCTACGTGCCCCGGAACCTGCTAGGGGTGAGTCCTGGCTACTTCCAGAGCCAAAAAAATCCCAGCCCAGGATGTGGAGTGTACACAGCATTGTATTCTCACTGGATCTCTTGCATCGAGGTGCAGTTTTAGGAGTCAAGAGGAAGGAGTTGACACTCTCCATCTTTATTTAGGGAGTCGAATACCTTGGCAGAGTGGGTTAACACCCTCTGTTTAAGGTACTTAACTCAGATTAATGGGTGCACAAAAGAACATGTATCACCACCCTGCTATGCACAGCAGGCCCTAATACCAACTTTGTCTCACCATCTTAGAGAGAAAAAAACCCTTTTATCCAAACATGACGTGTGAATAAGATTTTCTTGAGCATGTTCTCAGACACATGGGGTGATTTTGGGGCTGTCTTGGGTAGGGCCAGGAGTTGGACTCAGTGGTTCCTTGGGGGGGTCCCTTCCAACTCAGGATATTCTATGATTCTTTGAGAACAAAACTAGTTTTCCCTGTTTCAAAAAAGTGATGTACTGGCACAAAGGGCCTTCAGAACTGAAACTTGCATGAAGAGTGAGTCATGAGTCCTACCCTGTGTACACAGGGCATCTTTTGATCCAAGGAGATAAACTGCAAAAATCTAGGTTATCTTTTTTTTTCTAGTGTTGGAAAACAGATTACATTGCTCAGTAAAGGCAGATCTTTGTTTTCTCCTATGCTTTTCAAGTAACATTTAACCACGTGTCCAAGGCCTTACATGAATGGCCTCTCCTTCTCTCATCACCTTTTGTACTGCCTCTTCTATTAAAAACAACTGTGTACAAATAAGATATTTTCAATTATGTCCCTGTATTTCTTCTCACAGCTGAGTTGCTAGAAAACTATGGCAGATAGACATATATATATATAAATTCCATTAAGCTTTTTTCTACAATTCTAGTAGCCCTGGTGCTGGAGATAAGAGGGTTCTCCAAGATTAACCACTGTGAATTTTAGCTGATTGATGCGTGACGCTTGAAAGAGGCTGAACCTCCTTCCTCATGCAGATAATCCTTACTCTTAAACTGGTTGGATTTTGCAGAGCGACTCTATCTAATGCAAAATCAGTCTTCATTTCTTATCATTTCCAGGTCAGGCCTACACACCATGTACTGTAAAATCCTCCCTAACATAGTACTCCTGCTCAGTTTTTTCCTCTCCAAAGTAAACATTTCTAAATTGAGAGCAGCCATCAACCCTGCACAGTAAGGTCAAAATGGCAGCTTTTTGATTTTTGCCTGCCCTGGGGTGAATTGTGCATGTGTTGCTTGTTCATAAGCTTGTGCTTTCAGCCTGAGCACAGGTGTGTAGGAACACAAGGAGCACCTGTGCTTCTAGAAAAAAAAACCACAAGGCAGCACAGCTTAAACTGGGGATCACAACTTACTCTTGTAAGCACAACATAATCCCAACAGAATCTCTGGGGAAAACTACACAGTATTTATTAACTGTGACACTCCTGTGTCTGCTCAGTTGTTCTAGTGCTGCCCACTCTAAAGCACAGCTCCTCCACTACCATGGTCCTTCTGCAGACAGATGTTTCCAGCGTGCCCAAAGCCATAGAGACATAAAAGCTGGTAGGCACTGAGAGAAAGCAAACCAGACTTTAATACCTCTCTGGTCCCATTTATAAAACAGGGAACAATCCCACAGTTCAGTGAACACAGAAGTCTCTTGACTTAAAAAGCCACGTGCTTTTGCTGGCCCACCCAACTGGGTAGAGCTGAAAGTACTCAATTATGTGCTGTTCTATACCTTCCTTTTGTACTGCTGTGGTTGGTATTTTTTTAAACTTGCCGAAGACTGCTAAATTCATATTTGTTAGTGCCCTGGCTGTTTTTTATAATCATGCTTTTGCAACTGTGGATTACATTAGAATTGTAGCACCAAAGAGAGGGTTTTTTTGTTCCTTTGTTTTTTCTTTTCTAAAAAAGTAACCTTTTAAAGAACTAAAATTTTAAACCTTATTTCTGTTTTACCCTCAGCTGTATCCGAGGATTAAACCTAGACAAAGAAGCTTGGCATGAAATAGTACAGAAGCCAGATTCCTGAAGTACTAATCATGGATAACTTACAGAAAAAAAAAAGTCCATTTTGTGTTGGTTCCAATATCATGAGACTTATTTCAATGACAATGTAATTTGAAAGCTATGAAGAATGTGCTTTGAAAACAAATGAAGGATTGATGCATTAGCAAATGGATGAGGGCATTGTACAAGATGAAATAATGCTTACAAGCAAATGAAATTCTGCTGCCTTTGGTCGAATCAAGCCATTATGTTCAAGTACCCACTCGGGTTTCCTCAAACATGGCAGAAGAGAGTTTCACTTTTTTTCTGCATTAAATACAAGGACCTTTTGAATTTGCCATTGAAGGAATCATCATGAAACAGACAACTTGGCTTTGTCCAAATTTATCCTGAGGCATTTTCCAGATGGGAGAAATTAAAGTATGTGCACAGCACCCAACTGCTTATTGCTGGAAGCAGAATGTTTGTTAAAAGAAGCTAAAAAAACTGAAGTGCATCTGAAGAATGACAACCACATGACCAATCCATTAAGCAATAACTTTTAAAAAAATTGTAGCATCTTAGAAATTCTATGTATTCAAAATATCATGTGCTGTAACAGAAATGTAGTTTTAGATTCCTCTTTTTAAGAAGAGCCTCATGTATTTATTGTATTTTGTACTTTAAAGACTAAGTGTAGAAACTTCCTGTAGTCCTTGACAACTTACTTGTTTTTACTCCACCATTAAACTTTTGTCTCCTCTTAAGCTTTAACTCTGGGTATTTTAATAGTGATTTTTATTAGAAATGTTACCAGTAGGACACACTGCTGTTCTACATTACACTAACGTTCAGCTGCTTTCTGTATTAAACTGACCCTCTCCTCCCCCATCCATTCAAGGTAGTTTTTCTGCATTTAAAATTAAGCTGAATCTGTTAGTTGCACATAACCTTTGTTAACTTTAAAAGCTAAGGGACATACTTAAGAAAAAAAAAAACCTGGTACAAGTATTTTCCAAATAAAGCCTTTCCTATAGAGCTGTCCTTTCTATCTCTCTCTTCGGCAGTAATTTGATAATGAACAGTATTTAATGGAGGAGCAAATAATTCCTTAAGGATATTTAGATAGTGATTCACCCTCCAGGCTCATGTTTTGCTACTAAGCAAGTTCTACTGCTTTCTGGAAAGGTGCCCATAAGGAAGAAATTGTTTATAAGAAGGACACAATTCCTCAGGAGGGGAAACTAAAGGCAGCAGCAATTGGCTCATGGTCACAGCCTCTGATTTCAACAGGCTGGGTGTGGGGTATACAATATCAATTATCTATCTTAGAAACCTTTAGCTGTTGTTGCCCTCTGCTATGAAGGCATGGCGACCTGGTTCAAAGCGGCAGCACGGCAGCACGGCCTCCCCCGTGCCACTCGGTCCAAGACTCACAGACACCAATGTGGTGGATGGTCAAATGGCGTTTATTATCTTATCTCATGGGGTTATATAGTCCAGGGGCTTCTCTAGTCGGGAAAGGGGGATTGTGGGATGGCCAGGATTAGCAAGGAGTGGAAAACTACTGGGGTTAGTAGGACTACATTCCTAAGGTGATGCTTATCAGTGGGATGAAGGGGGAAGGAGATTTCATGCTGTCCCTGCTTTCCGTCACATCGCGTGTCTCTTCCGTTCGCCTGTCCCTTACAAGCTGTTCAAGCATTAATCTCTTAAAGTATCAGCCTATCTAACATTTCATTAACTGCCACACATCCACAATCAGCTCCAGAATGCTGGTTTTCCCCTTTAAAAGGCAACAACTTCCATTCCTGAAAGCAAAAGCTCTGCATGTGCACTGTGCTGATCTAGCTCCAAGAAAAAAAAAAAAGTGCTTATTTTCAGCAGAAATACCAGTCTGGCAGACTTTATTTCTACTATTTATTTATTTAAATACTATATTGTATTTCAAAGGAAGATAAATAAGATAGAGGAACTCAAGATTCCACCTGAAAGCAATGCCTTTCTCTTGGAAGAGTCTTGTTGCCAACAGCCTCCTGCTCCAGGCACATCAGTTCTCACTTTGGTCAAAGATGTACTTTCTACTCAAATTCTTTAAAGAATATTTAACTAGAATAGTGCTGGGGCTTGACACAAAGCATACAAGGAACCCCCATCTCTGAGTACAGGTGTTTTAGATATGCAATACTATCTCTTTCCTAATTTCAGATATGCAGGATGTTGTTCAAAAAGCACTTTTTTAAACCAGATTGTCAAGCTATAATGAGTCCTGTAAAATGCCTTAAATACAAAGAGATTAGCAAAGCAGTATTTTCAAAACTTGCACTAAGGGTTCATACTAAATGAAAGCCTTTGTCCAGAGGCTATGATAAGTAGGCACAGACTGTCAGACCCATAAAAATGAGGTTGCAGGTTCTTCTGTTGAAGTAGAAGGCTTTTCTTCTTGCAATTGCGTGCAAAATCTGCTATGTGTAAGTTAAGGCACGTTCATGCTGGGATGTTACTTGTATGTAGCTTGATTATCTTCACCTGATCATGCTCTTGCTGAGGTCTCAAGCTGATGCCAATGGCTCAAATGACAGTAAAACACAGCCACTGTAACGAGAGAGAGAGAGGAAAACAAGGTTAAATTTAGTAAAAAGACCTGTAGCAAGCATATTCCCATTTCTAGCATAAAGTCAGCCTGTTGTTACAGAAGTAATTTTAGGATCTTTCCTGAGTGATTTAAATTTATATTTCATTTAAATCAGAGTTTTGGGATGATGCGTACATTCCTCCCTTAGGTTCAGGAATAAGTTATGTTCAGGTAATAAGCAAGTCAAACATGTAGGAGGGTACTTTTCTCCAAACTTAGTCCTTTCTACAAGGCACAAGCAGGGAAGAAGCCAAAATTACTGCCAGTAAAGGGATAAAGGGCTTCTGGTGCAAGTTACCTTGTCTGTTAGAGAATATGTTGTGATGTGGGTACATTTTTAAAAGGTAACCTGTCTTAAGGCTGCTTATAAATCCAGCACAAATGTGAATACTTATAACCAGCCATCCTCAGTCAGAATGGAGCAGGACAGACTACATTCCCCTGCCCCACTTTTCCCCCAAAAATGAAAACAAATGTTTTAGAGCTAAATGAACTTACATAAACGAGGTTCAATTCTATTGTCCCACTTTTCTCAGTATCCAGTTTTCTAAACATTTCTGTGGTGGGAGAGAGATGACAGACAAGGATCATTAAGGAGTTTATTTAGTCCCAGGATCTAAAACTTGACAATGGCCTGCACCCCAAATCAGAAAGGGCCACTCTAAAGTCATTGTGCAGGAACAAGACTGAACATTTTAAATTGTTGTCTAGTATTTTTTAATCAACATAGAGTTGTTTGCAGGAAGACTGGTGGTAGTTCAGCAGCCTGGCCTAAAAGACTGATTCCTGGATCTAGAAGAAGGCAGATTAATCTCTCAGTTTTGGATTTGTCTGAATACCTCATGCCAGGCTTCTGGACAGTTCTGCCTGGACAGTTATCCTGCTGAAATCCCAAGGCAGCAGAGCCTGTCTGGTTACTAAGTGTGTACTCACTGAACAAGGTTTCGAGCCGAATCAAACACCGCACGAAGTTATCAAAGTCAATGACGAGATCCTCATCAGCAAAACGAGCCACGATGACCTGATGTAACTGGCAGTTCAGTTTGAACCCTGAAAATGCAATGCCAAGGATTTAAAAGACTCTATTTCCAAAGAGTAAACCCTGGTACAAAATGAAATGCCTCATCTTGCATGGTGGCAGGAGGGAAAGGCTCCAAAGTGCCCAAAATTCAGTAAGTTAAGGTAGGACTGTATGGCTCTGAGCACCTGTCAACCCTGCTTGAAACTGATGGAATCCTGTAAAGAGACAATCAGTATAAATACCTGCTGTTTCCAGCGCCCTCCTCATCTCATACGAGTTCATGGTACCCGATCGATCCACATCAATTTCCCTGTAAATTTTCTGCAAAACACAAAACCCGAAGTGAAACCTTGACAATAATTCAGAGCGTGGTTTGGATTCTGGCAGAAGTGAAACATTTTGAAATGCAGCCTGCATGTCACTTAAAGCACTTTGCAACGTTGGTCTGAAGGACTTGGTACTTACATCCATTTCGTCTAAAAGTGGCTTAAAAAGTAAGTTTTTTTAATGCAGCAGCCAGAGCAGATAAAGATAAAACCTGGGGTACTGAGGACACACAGTCCCTGCTCTGGGAAAGGTGACTGTGCACATTGTATGGCACAAATCAGTCTACAGCCACTTCTATGTGTGATTGTTCTCCCAAAGAGGTTGTGTCTTACCTGGTACTTCTGAATCTTTGTCCAGAGGGTGTGGAACTCCTTCAGTCCCAGTTTGCCACTCCCGTCGTTCTTCGTTGAGTTAAGGAAATTTCTTCAGAGGGAAGAAAAAGGGGTTTCCTCCCTGTGCTGGGTTTACTTGCATGGGCAGTTGTGACTTAAAAAAAATTGCAAACAAAAAAGGGATTCAAGTGCTCTCTGAAGGACTCGTCCTCTCTCCAGGACTCATCCTGTTGAACACACAGTTGTTGTCCAAGATTTCTTTCTAAAGCATTAAGATCAATAATTTAAACTATGACCAGTTCACAAGCTCCTTCTGCAGCCCCACTGCAGGTCTCTGTCTTTCCACTACAAGTATAAACCAGCCAGGATGATGCCATTTTGTCTGCACAGTGGCTTCAACACCTGCAGTTACTGGAGCACAAGTCCCAGATCTGGATTATAAACAGGAAAAGCCACAGCCAAGCCTGCTATTTGGAAACCTTCAGCTCTTCAGCAAACAGCTAACAAAAGAACCTGGTCATGGCACTGCTCCCAAAACCTGCCAAGGAGTCCCTATGGACTGCTGTATTTTACACCAAATTATAGAAGAGTATCACCTTGTGTTGGTAATTTTCCCTTTTTCCAACTCTGCAATTCAACTCCCACTGCACAGAGAAGCTGAACACAACTATTTTTAGACCTGATCCTTCATCCCACGTTTTTGCCCATATTCTTAGGAGTAAAAGCTCCTAAAATCCTGCAGACTCTCTGCTTCCTGTACGGCATGTCAAAACAAAACACTGTGTTTGTTTCCCTCATTTTCCATTTGCTAAGTCCCCATGGCTTTGTGATGCTCTTATCAACTCCAGCCAGACAACAGAGAGGTGAAACAGCCCTACAGCCAAGGCCATCCTCACCATGCTGAGAGCCAGGTGCCTCTTCCCAGCACAAACATCACTTCATCCTCAGCTAAACCAGAACACCCAACAGCTGGGAAGGCTTCCAAGCAGACTTTGTTTGATAATGGATTTTCCCATTGCCTGGGAAAACGCACGTGTGAACAACAATAGCAGGGGAGTGGCTTTTTCAGGGGAATCAGGGTAAAACCAGCTTCTCCACTTCAGGAGCCATCAGTACATCAGGATGGATCCACCAGGGAGCAAAGGCAGCTCACCTGCTTCAGCACAGGAAGGGGAATATCATCTAGGAAGAGCCTTAAAGGATACATCTAACAGGTCAACCATTATTTTGCATGTCTCAATACTAAAGCCGTCAGATTTAATATCTTGGCCTGTAAAGAAAGAGCAAAAGACAGGATTATCACTTCATGCTGTACCACAGCACCTTTCTAAATAGCTCATGAGCTCTCTAACCAGTGTATCCACCCCAGCCTTTATTTGCTTCCATCAGTGCCATCGGTGTCTTCCTTTGAGCTGACAAAGAGGCTTTGGGTGCAAGTGAGCTGGGAGGAGTCCCCAAGCAAACAGCCTGGGTAGTCTGGTTTGTAGGTGTGCTACAGGAGCAAGAGACAGAGAGAAAAGCTTTCCTGCCCTTACTGTCTGCTTGCAAAGTGGACTTCTGTGGGCAACGTGGACTTCCAGCTTATGGAGGTCAGCAGGAGGTGGCTTCATGCAAGGGCTGAACATGAAGGCAAGCTTGGTAACCAGCAACACCCCATGGCTGATTATTGGCTGCTGCACACAGACAAACACCACAGTCCCGACCATCTGCCTAAGATTTCACTTTGGAAATTAAAGAGACACTTATTTCTCCAAGCACTTGTTTCTTGAGCACTGTTTAATGGGAAGGAAAATAATGCAGAGCCAAGCTAGGAATCTCTTCACAGAAAAAGAAGCTCAGAGTTTCAGAGTTTCTCCTCCTCCTTAGGGACACTCCAGACCATTGGCTGGGCTACTGCTGGAACCACTCAGGAGTGATTCAATACTAAAACAGCAGCAATACCTCTCCTGATTATTATCAAGGATTATTCAAATCCATCCATTTTCCTGGCAGCCAATTCCCAGTGGCAGATGCTGGGATAAAAGACACCCATCTGTACCCTGCCAAAGCACACATCCTGTGAAACACCTCCTGGGCTGGCACAGCCCCAGCGTTTCTGCAGCCCCTTGAAGCAGCAGAGGGAGCACATGGCCGTGGCCATATGGAGAACCAAGCAGCAGGTCTGGGGCAGAGCCCAGGCTCTGACCCTGCCCAGGTCAGCAGTGCCCTCTGTGCTGCCATGGCCATGCTGGAAACCTGCTGGTGGCCGTCTGAAGCTGCTGCTAGAGGAAGGCACTTACGTCTGGCCAGGATTTTATTCAAGATGCTGCGCAGTTCGAAGGCGGAGATCTCCGCATCCTGTGGAAAAGAGGAAAACAAGTTTTCCACCGTGAGCTGCAGACACCATCTGCAGCCTCTGATTCCTTTGGGCAAGTTGGCCAATTTCAAACATCCCTTTGAGTTCAGTTCCCTTGAATGGAAGCAAGTGGGAAGCTCTCCCCACCTCCCATTCCCAGGAGCACCACCAATTCCCAGAGATTAGCATACCCAGCTGCAAGCTGTGCCCGACGCAAGAGCAGCCTGGGGAGAAGGCACAGCCCAGCCATATGCTCTGCCCAAGGACAGAATTCGGGCCCTGCAGAGATGAAAGTCGAGCCCACACTTCAAAAGGAGCAGAGATTGTTCACCAGTAGCGCTCACAAATCCACTGTGGAAGCAGGTAGCTGACTGCATGGATTCTGGGATGCACAATTGTGGTCACACTTGAGAGCTGACTCTGCACAAGGACTAAACTCTGTCCTGGGGGAGGCATCTCTCTTACCCACTCACCCATTAAGATATTACCAGAAAAACACTCACATTTCCTGCTAGCTGCCCAAAAAGCTTTTTAAAGCTGGGTTCGATGTCATCTTCACTGATCTCAGTCTAAAGTACAGAAACAGAGAATGTCAAAAAGGGGGAAAGTTTCTGCCTGAAAAAGATTTAATGCATTTCCTCGCCCTTAGTAAAAAATTGAAATGGCAAGGTTGAAGGTACAAAGTGGTTTTTACTATGATTTTATTCAGTTTTAGTTTCAGGGGCACTTCAGAATGCTGGCACTGTAAATGCCGAAAAAAACCCTCACCACACATGGGGTAGATGCATTAGTGGGCAAAGCATCCCCAGCTCCAGTAAGACTAAACATATGGTGAGCCACTAGTTACTCCTGGAAACAGCATCACATGCAGAAACACCCCTACTGCTGAAAGCTGCACTGCTGGATTCCCGGAGAGCAAAGGGAATTTCCTGTGGCTCCAGTTAACTCTTCAGAGTTACTCTGCCTAGGAGGTGCAAGCTCTGAATATAGGACAACACTTGTTTCCATTACATTGCTGATGAGATTTCCATTTGCTTGACATCCAGCTATGGATATTGAAAGATCTTTTCCCATTCTCCCCAAGTGGGACAACATTTCTTGATAATGCCTATAGAAATCACCCTGCACAGGGAACAGATGCTCCAATCCCCCTTATTTATGACAAAATTATCTCCATTTAAAACATTTAATTTGATATACCTCATCAAAGTTGCCTTCAATTTCATCATCTATCACCCTAGAAAGAGAAAGAAATCAATATTAAAATCAAAACAAGTCACTTTTACAATGCCTTTCCTTCAAGCATCAGTTCAAGAGAGATTCTTTAAGTCTTTAAATATGGAAATAACTATGAGCATTCAAAAACTACTGGACTAATCAGGCACAGACACTGCATAGCACAGCAAAAGCTGTATTTTGCCAGCTATGGCAACGAGAGTTTGAAAAGACAGTACAAACTGTGCAATGTCTTGCAGAGCCATAGACAGGATTTTGGGGCTCACATAACTCTTTGGGCCACTGCCTACTTAGCACAGCACCAGGTTCTTGCATGCAAATCAAACTCTGTCTAGTCATTTCTTCTTGAAAACAGCAAAAAAGTGAGAGCCCTAAAGTAATTCTGATGTGTTCCGTGCTGTCCCCCAGGTGCTGAGGGAGCACCAGACCTACAGATGGTGCCCAAGCACTCCTAAGGGCCCATCAAAAGCTGAATGTGTCCTCACACAACAAACATCCCGGTTTTCTCACTGCTGCAGGAATGTGCAGCAAAATATTACAGGATAGAGGAAGGGTTTTGCTTGCTTTGAATCAGGGCAACTCCATACAAAAGACCCCACACCCCTTCCTCAGGCTTTAGCCCAGCTGCTCTTCAAGATGAAATGTGTCTAAGCCTTTTAATAACTAAATAGTAATAGGGATAACAAAACCAATAAAAATAACAATAACTATAATAACAACAACAACAACAACAATAATAATAGTAATAATCTCCCCCATGTGCCCACACTGCTGTTATATGGTCACCAAAAGCTACCTACGTGGAGTTTGCATTTTTTTCAGAGAAGACTCTCAGGCAGAAGTCCCCATTCTTGTTGGGTTCAAAGGTGGAGGGCACGATGATATATTCTCCTGCAGGGAGCTTGAACCGGTTCAGCACCTCCCGGAGGTTGATGAAGGTATTGGATTTTTCCCGGGCTTTGTTGGTCAGGAAGAAGTTTTTGCTCAGGTGAATATTCGTCTGCCCAGAAAACTTAGGAAAAGCAAAGAAAGGGAAGAAAAAAACCCTGCAGTCTGCATATGTTCACATTTACAAATTAAAAACATAGATGTGTCAGTTAGCAATGTATAGGGAAAAGAAAATAAAAAAACAAGATGTCAGTTTGACAACTGAAAAAGAAGAGAAAGGGGGTGGGACTCCTGAGATGTGGCTGCAACTGTATTTTGCAGATCATTGCAAGCAGTCATTCAGGTCATGTTTTGTTTTGCAGATGATAAGGGGTGTCTGAAGACATTGGGCAAATTCTTCCACGAACTATTTTTCTTTAAATTAAGATGGCACATGAGCCATGTCCCTCTGGTCCCCAGAGCTGGTGCCACCTGCAGCTCAGCTCTGCCTCTGAGGTCAGGCTGCCTTAGAGCAGAGCCCGCTCATGGAGGACTCCAAGAGTAAAACAAAACAAAATAATAAAATAAAATCATATTTGGAGTGTAACATCTAGTGAAAGGTGTCCCTGCCCATGGCAGGGGGTTGGAACTGGATGATCTTTAAAGTCCCTTCCAACCCAAATCATTCTATGGTTCTGTGAACTTCCAGAATGGACTCTTTCTGCAGAGTCTTACAGGTGGACTATTTCACCTCTAGAAGCCAACTTCAGGAATGTGCATCTTTCAGAAACCTCCTCCTTCCTGTCCTCCCAGATTTTTAAGAATGAGAAAGAATTTTTAAAACCTGTCAGACCTGCTGCATAGTGGGAGATAAAATTCCACCTTTTGGGGGAAAGAAGAGTCACAGGACTGTAGCTACAATAATTTTTCTTATGGAAATGAGTTTTTTGGACCACTAGGGTGAGTTTCAGACTCTGTGCAGTCATGTTGTCTTGCAGTGAAGTAGGATCCTCTGAACCTCTTCTTCCCACCAGCCACTGAGCCCCAACTCTGCACCTTGACCACCAACTCATGCCACATACCTCTGGGGGCACCTGCAAGGAGAAAAGGAGAGAGTCATTTGCTTGTTGAATGGCATCTCTAGGGCTACTTCTTTTCACCATTAGTTAGCAAGGACATCCATGTTCTTGAAAGAAAAAAAAAAAAAGAAAAAAAGAGTTGGCTTGAGGGGAAGGTGAATGTTGAGCCCACATCACCCAAGGCCAAGTGCTGGCTCAGCTCCATCCCTGAGGCAGGTCAGGCTCACCAGGGTCAGTGTGGGCACAGCCTGGCACAGCCACAGCCAGGCTGGTTGTGGCTTCCTGCTGAATCTCCTCCCTGTGCCCACCATGATTTTTATTGTAGGCTTAATTTCTCCCCACCTCCTCTTTCACACTCCTGCCCCTCTGACCTCTCCACCATCAGGAGAGGAGACAGGGGCTGAGCAAGACAATAATGCAGCTTTTTGTTTCTTTACATCTTCCTCGCTGCAGCCGGTGTCCGACTCAACCCATCTGAGTTTTGATGGAAAGCCCAGCATGAGAACTCCCCCATTTATAGGGGGAATGATTTTCCCTTTTCCTCCCACGTCCCTGTACAGCCTTCCTTGCCTCGTAAATCGCAAAGCCGATGGTGTGCATGTCCTCCCCCATCTTCCTCTGCTTCCGACGGTGCTTCTGGATCAGCCCGATGAGGAAAGTGCAGCCCCCCTCAGGATCATCGGGGTCCTCGTCTTCTTCCTCCAGCTTGATTAAATACTGCGGATTCGTCCAGAAAGTGTCTGGGAAGGGGATTTAAGCAAACTGCTCAGAGGCTTCTTTGACAGCAACCATGATGATATATAAACATGTCAGCTAGGACAGATGCGGCTCGGATTGCCAAAATCAGCTGTGAGAAGGGAAAACCAATGCACTGCCCTGCCCACCCCCACCCCAGCATTTTCAATCACAACCGACCCACATCAGGGAGCCACATTTCCCAGACACCCACACTTTTTGGAGATTAGTCCTAGATATCCCATGAGCCACCCCAAACCACCTCCCTGAAGCTCCCAGAGTAAATACAAGTGGACAAGTAAAAGGTTTCCCCAGTTTTTCTCACTTGGGTAGTTCCTGCAGCCCCCTGCAGTGGCTCCTCGCCTCCAGTTGCCGTCCAGCTTCAGCAGGCTCCACTTTTTGTACCTGTCACTTGCCAGGGTGTCTGGAGTCAGGTTGCAGATCTCCAGGCGGGAATAATTTCTCAGGAAGTCGTTGAACGCCATCCTGTGGGAGGCAATGCCGCTGGCAACGTCTCCTCAGGAGGGACAGGTTTTCCATACCACCACCCTGTCCATCCTCCCTCCCTGTCACTGTGATTTAGCACTAGGGTTTGGGTTTTGCACACTCATCTTGGACAGCAAACTGGGAGAGGTTACTTTGTATGAAAAAAAAGCAGAGCAGATGA
This sequence comes from Melanocharis versteri, assembly GCA_013397845.1. NCBI lineage: Eukaryota > Metazoa > Chordata > Aves > Passeriformes > Melanocharitidae > Melanocharis > Melanocharis versteri. The sequence goes on along the minus strand of VZTG01004873.1, from coordinate 177,030 downwards.
CATTCCCTTCTGCTGGAATGGGAACTCACCAAAATTCCCCGTCTTCGTGTCTCCTGGTCAGTCGCTCCCGCACCTCAGGGTCAACACCACTCCAGTTTGGGCAGCTGGAAGAGAACCCTACATCAACTACAGCCTACGGGAAAGGTAAAACCCTAATGTAGCTGTTCTGGCACAAGATCTTTTAGCAGCTCCAGAATTCTCAAACCACTGCAGAATTAAAAATAGATGGAGCTGGCATATAAGATACCTCACTTCTCAAATATCCAAGGTAAGGATGAGAAGCAGAGTGATATTTTCAGAAAGTCCTAATGCCTGGACTGAGACAGAGCCCTGTATTAGAAAAGGGAAGAGTCAGAATAAAACCTGCCCAGCCACAGAAGTGAGTAAACTCCAGCTTTCATGGCTAGCAGCAGAAATGGATTTTTAAAGCCCTTTTAGAAGGTGAGTTTTCGGAAGCTCACCACTGAGTCCAGGCTGTTAAATACACAGACACTACAGGGAGCTTTGCAGGACTCACCAACCAAATCACTGCATCTTACACAAAGGCTGGAATTTGCATGAAAGGCACCACACACTGTGCTGGCTACGAGGGAGATGACAGTGAGGGGATTCTTCTCTCTGAAACAGTTCCATGGGAACATCACATCCAGACCAGACTTACAGAGGAATTTCAGGCAGGGAACAGACAGACAAGCACAGAAACACGACTGCACTCCTGCAGTAAAGGGCTACTGGCAACGTGTAAGTCATTGACTCACTTGTCATTCCATTTCCCAGTCCACTCCACTTCGCCCCAGGGATTTCGGATTCTGATCAGCTTCTGCACTGTGCCTCGGAAGTTCACCTGATGGGATCAGAAGTTTACGGAGAGTTACCCAGGCACTCAGCACTGTGCTCCCTCCCTCATCTTCTACAGTAATTAAAAACATGACAGAGCAAGTATCTCGGTGCTAGGCATGACAACGTGCACACATCTGGTCCAAAAGACGTAAGTGCAACTGATTCTGAGCCAGTTTCACACAGCCACGCTTGTCCAGAGAATTTTTACAGCATGCACAAACCAAAGCTCATGAAAACCAAAATGTCTGATTTGTGCTGCTAAAAAAATCACCTTTGATAGGATTACAAAGCAAAGTGAATGTAAAACTGCTATACAACAGCCAAAAAGCAAGTACAGAGGTATTTCATGAAGTCACCTCTTAGGTATAAACTGCCTCCTCACATCCAAATGCCTTTTTACCCCCCTGCTTATGTATAAGATGAGCCTGTCACAGCAGACAGGACAATCAGACTAGCCACAACTCCTCTGACCATATCAATGCCCTGCAGTGCAGCAGCCTCAGCCCCTCCTCCTGTCATCTGCTGGTCTCTGCACACACAGAGGCTAGGCCAAGCACAGCTGTGAGAGCTTCAGTGGGAACACCCACTGTTTCTGGGGATCACACAGCACCCACTTGAGGCAGGAGCTGGTGCATCTCTGGAGCCTGAAGCCAAGAAAGCTGCAGAGCAGCAGAAGCACAGAGTCCAGAGCTGACACTCCAGATAAACTATGAACTATCCTCACAAAGCCTGCACAGATCTCCAAAGGAACAGCCTGGCTAAGTCATGCCCACTTGTGAATTAAGGTGGAAAAACTCCCTCTTCCCTGCTTTTGCTGTGAGAGGAAGGCCGAATGCACACCCACAAACCAGCACAGCACGTCAGCCATTCCCTACACCTCATCCTGAACTTTCAAAAATTATTTCAGGAACAATATTGGTGAACTAACCAAAAATCCACTGCACACATGGAAGGATGCCATGATCTGCTTCCTCTGTCTTGTCTTGCCTTCACCAGTCACCCGCTCTTGGGCAGGCCCCTTGTGTTTGAACAGCATGTCCTGCTGAAAGGTGCTGTTCAGCAGGCACCTCAGGGACAATAATTCATGTTTTTCTTGCATCTTGCTGTGCGTTTAAGGTAAAGTGTGGGCTGCTGTACAGAACTGCACTGAAGGGCCAGGTCACCAGCAGAGGGTAGTGTGTCCTCCGCACAGAGCTGCTCACCACCCTGCTCAGTGGGAAATAGCCATGCTTATGGAATAATACGGGTTTTGTTTGGTCAAACACCCAAGAAGGCAAATCTGTGTTTATCCATAAAATACCAACTAATTATGCATTCCTTCAGAAGGAAGAGACTCAGAACACAAATGCAGCAAAACGGGCGACACTTAAGAACTCGCGGTGTTGAAGATGGGTTTGTGGTTGCCACACACAAGACCTGCTGCACCTTGGGGTGGCACACCTACCTCCTCTGCCCCGGTGACCGAGTATGCGTGTCCCTTCACCAGCTTCTGCGAGGTGACTGCCTCTGTCTCTGCAGCACTGGTGATCTGGAGAAGCAAAGGACATCAGTGATTGCAGCTTCCCATGGGCAGGGCATCCAGCAGAATAAAGCTTCCCCCTCCAACAGAGCTTTCGTCTCATTGGGAGGCTGCAGGAGTGGTTTAGCAACAAGTGTGACAATGTAGGGAGAGGGGACAGCAGCACATGTGGTGGTGCTGGAGCCCCAGGGACCATGTTTGTAGCATGGGGTGCACACCAGAAGCCCGGCACTGCAGCAAAGCTCCCTCCTGGCTCCAAAACACTTGGTGTGGTGCAGCCACTATTGTGCATCTCCAGGAGGAAATAAACGATAAACTCCGTATTCTCAAGGGACCAGGAGGAAAACAGGGAGTGACTGGCCTGAGGCTACACTGGGATCACACCCAGGTCCAGCAATCTCCAGTGCTTTGCTCTGAGGTCAAAACACCCCCCTCAGCTCCACAGCAGGGTGGGAGGCTCCCCTCCCTTTCCCCAGCCTTGCCACCCTAGGACCTGCCCTGCAGGGCGGCAAGGGAACAGGCTGGACTTTGGATGCCATTGGTACCTGAAGGCACATCCCCCTCTCAGTTTTTCACAGCCACTGCTTGGGCGGTCTGGCCTTTAAACACTGCAGAGAAAAGTCACTTCTTGCCAGACAGTGAATGTTTAACCACCTATGAAACATATGGCTGTCATTGTCTTCCCACCACTTCAGAAGTGTGTGACCTCTGAACAAGCATATTGAAGCTTAAACAAACAGAGAGGACTGGATTGAGCAGGCAGGATTCCTGCTGTCAATTCATAGCCTATTACTGCCCCACAGCACACTCTCTGTGTAATGCTTAATCTCTGTGTCCATATTTCTCTTACAGAAGAGAAAGAAAGATTTTACAAGGTTTTTTTTTTCAAAGGATAAACTCAGCAACATTTAATTTACACTACAGAAAGTGCCAGCACTTATCAACAACATAATACGTTTACTCTCCCATCCCACCCACCCAAGGGATTTGTATCAGTCTGGGGCAAAAATCCAGATGTCAGATTCTTATCTAAATGCAAACTAGTAAAACAGGCCTCAAAAATACCATGAAGTCAAATTGACATTAACCAAGCACTTTTCCTGCTGTGAAGCTTCCCTCTCCTGGGACTCTGATTTAACTTGAAAAATGGGAGGAAACATTTACATTTATATTATGAATGGAGTTTTTGTAAACAATTTACCTTCCCTTTAGACATAACTAAGATGCAAACTCATTTGGGAGGAGGATGATTACCACAATACCTAGACTCATTTCAGTGAGGCTAAAAGCAATGCTGAATCCTTGAAGGCAGGCCCAAAGCTCCTGTTTTCTTTCCCAAGCGGGTCCAGCTTCTGACATCATGTCTTCCCATAAAACCTTTTAAAGGTCTGGCAACAGTCCAAGCTTATCTGCTTCAAGAACAGAGCCCAGATTTTTTGGGAACATTTTAGGTGCAACTTGTGCAACAGAAAGGCTGCAGCAAGGGTGGATGTTGTCACCTCTGAGCACCTGACTGCAGGAGCCATTAGCAGCAGCTGTCTGTCCAAACCCTCTCAGCCTGTACCATCCTGCTGCCAAGCTAAGGCTTTCTTAGGAACACCGATGTCCATCAGGACCCTGAACAAGCTCCCTGTGTGATTCATTACCATAAGCCTACAAAAGAGCAAAAGGTCTCAAGGAAGAAGCACAAGGGAGGGAATGAGCTTTTTACATGAACTAATGAAGTTTAGTTTCAGCCTAACCACCATGAAGAGCACGTGCCTGGGTCACACTTGTGGGTCAGATTCTCCAGGCACAAGGTAGAGCAGAGAACCATAGGCAGAGGGGACTGGCATCCTGTGTGCAGCTCCTGCAGGTGCAGCACAGGTCCACCCCCAGCCTGTGTGCACAGCAAGAGCCCAGCAATAAACCTGCTAACTCACATCAATGGAGCAGCCAAGGAGAGAGCCTTTCTGGAGCGCCTTCTGAATGATTTTGAAGAGGTTGGGGGGTGGCTTCTGCAGCTCATACCATTCTGCAATGCCACCGGTGAAATCCTCAAAACCTTCGGTGGTGGTGCCACCAGAGAGGGACTCATATGATCCGTTCAGCCTGCATAAAATGGGGGACAGACACAACCATCAGGCTCCCTGCTCTCCTTTTCTCACACACACACAACCATCAGGCTCCCTGTCCTCCTTTTCCCTTCAGGAGAGGCACTCAATGTGCCAGCTATCACGGCGTTTCTGCTTTCCGGAGCATTACAGCAGCTACAAACATGCCCCTCCATTCAGCTTTGCTTCTTAGACCTCTGTACTTGGAAAGCCCAGCAAAAAATATTATACAACCATGCATACAGCTTGCTGGTTCAGTCCTATCAATGACAGGAATCATGAACACTATCTGAAGAAAAAATAATATAAAAAAAAAATTATGACCCAACAATTTGCCTCTCTAGTTCCACAGTCTTTAAATCCCTTTAACAATTATGAGTCTGATTTTCAGCAGATCTAAATTTCTTAAGTCAATTCAAAATAGTAAAGTTAGAGGATAGAATTCCTCTCTGGCCAACCCAAAAATGGAGATTCAGATACAAGCATTGAACACAGACCTGAGCACATGGACTGATGTGCTTTGCACACTGAAGCACTGCAGCTGCCAAGCCCTCAGAGGTGCATAGAGCACAAGAAAAGGAGCTTCCCAGGCCCTGGTGACAGGAGGCCGCTCCAGGAACAGCCTCGCCATGACATGCAAGAGTGACTTTTCTTGGCTAGCAACAAAGCCAATGCTTTTGGCTCCTTGTCTCAGGCATCTGTCAACAAAGCTGCATCAAAGGAGCCATTGTGGGACACCCCAGAAGCTGCAAAGGCCAATAAGTAGACTGACTCTTTAAATGCACAGTATCCACGCAGTTGGGGATGCTATGGGGAAGCAGGGATGTGAGTGGGGTGGAAGCCTGGCCCCGACTCACTTGGCATAGGCCTTCTCCAGCAGCGCGCTCCAGAACTCGCTGCCCTCTGCCGAGTGCACGAAGAGCAGCTCCCCGTTCTTGGTGGGCAGCCTGTCGTCCACCACCACGTCCACCCACTCCCCGTACTGCCAGAACTGAGGGAAAGAGAGCACAAACATCCATCACCACCCCACGCTGGGCACTCCCATCACCAGGATGTTTCTCTTTGAACCTCGATTTCCCCAGGGAAAAGCAATCCCCCTCCCAGCCAGCTTCACCCACTCAGTTCAGGGATGCACATACTCAGCTGGCTCTGCTCAGGGAGGAAGGACCACAAAGGCAGCCCCTGCTCCCAGCTCTTTGATCAATGGCCTTGTTACTTCCACCACCCTTTTTAGATGTCTCCTTTCTTCTGTCTGGCTCTTTGACATCCCACAAAGCCATGCCAGGAAACGTCACATATGGATACATAGCCAGCCACACTGGCTCCTGCCCAGCAGCTCTAAGGGGAAAAGGCTGTTTTCCACATACCTGGAAGTGGAAAATTCCTGCATATTTATCCTGGAAGCTCTGGTCTTTGGGAACAACACGGGCCAGAATTTCTTCATTCAGGGTGAGAGAAGCAATAGCTGCCAAGAGCCAACAGTCCCCTGTAAAAAGAAAAGGAAAACAAACCCCAAAACAGACAGCATTCGTTATTCAAACTTTAGTTTTTGCACTGCATCAGGATTGTGCATTATAACCCATAATCCCCTCACCTGGGATAGGATGATCTCTCCCATCACTTTATCTCTGAGACAGATCAAATATATGAACACAAATACCCTCCAGATCCAGGCAAGTGTTTCTTCAAGACCAAAGTCATTAAAAAAAAGTCAAAGCAAGCTTTTTCTGACCTACCACCACAGTTATCACCCATTCTGGCACTGTTTGAAAGAAAACTTAATATTCAATTGAGTGTCTACACGATAGGAAGCAGCATAGGGAAAAGGCAAAGAGCCTGTGGGCACACACAGGTACTTAGGGATGCAATTTCTCCTCAAAGGGACAGTGTCTTCTCAAGCATCGGCTGCATTCCTTTCCCTTTTCCATGTTTAATAAACATGTTACCTTGCTCTCCAGATACCTGTCCTGCAGGCAAGCTCCCTTTAAGGTCTCTTGCCAGCCTCCCTGCAAACAGGAGCTCCTTTCACCCTACACATCTCTGGCAGCTCTTGCTTGAGGCCTCTCTGTTTAGTCCCATGTCTCGTCTCCAGCACAGTCACCAGAGAGCCAGGAAAGGCCTGAAGGCAGCCACTGTTTCCCAGTCCCACACACCTCTTCATCCTGCCTGGGATGGAGCCAACACACACCAGGCCCCCACGCCACAGCCCCAGGGCACAGGCTGCCTGGACAGTGTTTTTCCACACCATCTCCTGCCACGCAGAGGGAGGAAGAGACCTCAGCTCTATAAACATTACACCTCTACTTTCTGTAATTCTTTTCAGAGTCCAGTTTTACTTTAGCAGAGCAGTTCCCTTTCTGCTCAGCCATAGGCTCCTGCAGCCCATTAGCGAGGCGGTCAGAGATTTACAGAGCCAGATGATCCCCTGACTGCCACAGCCCGACACAAAACTCCTTGTTACCATTACCAGATCCACTGTTCTCTTGCTCTGTGGACAGAGGGCAGTTGGCATTCCACATGAGGTCCCACAAAAGAGTCCTGCAGGATTGCAGGTTCAGAGTGTGAACCAGCCACAGCTGTCAGCAAGCCACAGGACAGCAAAGCAGCAGTCCCTACACAGCCACCTCTCTCCCATGGGAAGAGGCTCAAAAGTTTATCAGTGAGAAGCTGGGATCCAAATGGGAGAAAATCTCAGGGTGAGTTAACTCTAAAGCAGCCCTCGAGGTCCACCCTCAGGCCCAAATCCATCACTGCTCAGACAGCACCAGCAGGAACACGGGCAACCTGCACCTCCCTCCAGGCTGCCCTCGCTTTGCACAGCTGACCCCCAGCAGCAGCTCTGGGAAATAGATCTGTCCTACACATCTTTTCACATCTCAGGAAAGGTGGAAAAGGTGGAATTGCAGAACAATTTCAAAACCTGAGGTGCTTTGACTGCTTCACAACCTGGAGGGGAAGAACCGAACGTAAAACTTTCCTTTCAGTCCTGCCTCTGGCTGCTTGTACTGCAGTGGAAAAATCTGCATGTCAGAGAAGTTTTTAAACAGGAAATTCACCTTGCTATTCTCCTGTGGCAGACTATGAAGCAGTGATGAAATCCCCCTCCCTACTCTGTGACAGCACATCCATCTCGCCCTGCAAAGTGGTGGCTCCTCTCACAGCCTCCTTCAAGGAGCTGAGACCTTCTTCCCTGGGAGCTGCATCCAGAGGTAGCACCACGCACTGCAAAGGTGTTTGCTGGGAAAGGGAGGCCCAGGAGGAAAGAGTCTGGCTCAGAGGGCAGCTGTCACACCATTCTTCCCAAGAAATACTAGCATTCTATTCCATACCCAGAGCAGGGGCTGGGCAGGGAGAGAGCAGCACAGGAAGAACAAATGAACAACTCAGCACAGCCACAGCAGCTCGGGAAACCTTGGTCAAGAAGCTGATCAGGCCTCCAGATCATGAGCATACAACTTTAATGCTGTAACACATCTTTGAGTCATGTTTCCCCTGGAGGTAAGAAGAACGGAAATTCAAGGAGAAACTCCCTCCAGAGGACCTCCACACCCACAAGCAGAATTTATAAAGAATTTCCTTTACTTTCTAGCTGTCCTATCAAGGCAGACTGAAATTACAGCCTGTTGTAAAATCTCCCAGTTGAACTTTATACTGGTTTCTTACAAGAATTTGGAGTCAAACATAAATCTTAACTCTGACAACTCTGGGCAAGGTCTTGAGGTTTAAAGGCAGATGCAGCATATTTGGAAGACATCCTTTGATTTCCACACTTAAAAGTGCTCAACAGCCAGAATATCATCTCTACCTTTGTGAACAGCCATCACTAAAAGCACACCTGATAATTCACACCCTGTGTGAGAGCAGATCTTGTGATTACACCTGGAGTTTTAGCCTGCACTAAGCAAGCTTGAGCAGAGTCTTTACCAGGTAGTCTGAACTCTCAGAACTGGTGCTTCTGCAACGTTCTTGACAGTGATTTTCCTTCGATAGGGAAGGAAAGTCCAAGGCGAGGCTGACAGACAGGTTGCTTAGAATCTGAGTGTTAGCAAGGCTACATTGATCATAAAGCATTTTTGTAAATGAACAGTAGGTAGAACAAGGTTATCAGAAAAGGCAATGTTATCAGGCTGTGAGTTTATCTATGACACATATTAACGAGAAGTGTTATTTTTTGTCCTGTCATGCTTATTTTTTGCTGCTTTCAACATTTTACTTCTTATTTCTGTACACCTACCTCGGTATTTACCTAATCTCCAGCTTTAACAAGAATGTTTGAAAAAAAAAAGTAATTGCAAGGCAAGCATAAATAGCCTTAAGGGCTTAAAATTAGCCATTCTGGAAAGAAAAGACAAACAAAACACACCCATCAAATGCCTGAAGGGCTGTAAGCAAAAGGCAACTCCTCTAGTCACTGCACAGCTCATGTAAGAGTATGGGATAAAAGGAAAAATGTATGTTCTGCCAATCAAAGACTCATCATTATTTTAAAACAGTCTTAGATTAACAGCTAATGAATGTATTTATATTAATACACAGCAATCCAGAAAGTTTTCTGGTTACAAACATGAGGCTGTGGAGTGGCTGTCAGCCTGAGAACACCACGGGTCTGATTTTCTAAATTCAACCTATTCAGTTAGTTATTTTTTCACACATTTTTTATGTCAAGAGGAGACACCTGCATCCAAACAGCAGCAGGGAGATCCTGTGCTGTTTACACCCCAGTGTTGTGATACCATGGTGACATCCACTCCAAAAAAAGGTGGTTAAGGGTGAACCACGCTCCTTTGGCTTCGGATCCTCCTCTCAGCTGTAATGAGTCACCACATCCCATGTGCTGCAAAATGGAGCCAAATACCATCACTGACTTTGCAGATCTGATACTGCAAAACTAACTCCAAATACTTGCCTTTAAAAGTTTCTCCTAAGGAAAAAACCCCACAAAACAACAACCAAACAACAACAACAAAAAACCAAAACCAAAAAAACCCCTCACAAGACCAGAATAAAGGATAATCCAAATCCCAAGGAGCAGAACTTCGGTGTCCGGAGAACCTAATGAACTGCCAAGGGAACAACAACTTCTGCACTGATGATCAGCTATGCCTTATAGGCATCACAGTTTCTTATAGTCCAGGTCAAAAGCAATTAAACAAATCTATGCACCTGGCCAAAGACTCCTGAGCTAAAAGGTACCTCTGCTCATTAGCTGAGCTGTTTGGTTACACATTCCCTGCCAAGAAGCTGCCATGATGGGTCCATGTGCTCTGGATGCCTCATCTGTCCCTGCAGTACTCCCAGATGGGGCTCAGCAACAGCAATGAAATTCCCCGTGGGCACAGGTCTGTTGCTTTTTGATCAAACCTTTTTGGGGATAAATGAGACTACAAAAGCTTCCTACAGAAAAGAAGCAGCATAATAAAAAGTACAGGTTTCCAAAAGTACGTGACATCTTCAAGTGCAATCTCCTCCATAACATCCTAAAATGTAATGGGATATGAACATTCAAAGTAAATACAAAGTTGAAGTAAATGGAAGCTTAAGCAAATTTATCAATACAAATTCTCGTGTCAGATAAGGCAGTGGCAAAAGGAAAAAAAAAAGCTTTTGTACAGTGCATCTGCCAGCTCCATTGTGTAAAAGAGGAGATTCCATACAGGCTCTTAGGAACTCAGTGGCTATACAGAGATAAGATCAAAAGCATCTAATTTTTAATCAACAATTGTCACACAATACCACAATCCTGCCCAGATTCATGAGCAGACAGACAGGAGAGTCATCACAGTACTTAGTGATGGTGAAAAAGGAGATACAAACAAGAACACTGACAACCTCTGATTCACATATAGTCAGGAGGTACAAAAATACCAGCTGTGAGTCACTTCATATCCTCTGGTGATACCGTGCAACCCAAAGTCCAAAGACCACTAGGGCAGCAAATGCTTTCATCAATTTACAACAGTTTGCTGTTAGCAACAGCAATTTCACAACTTGAAAATGAAGCTTCAAATCTTTCATTCCCATGCTCTTGCTGCCACAGCATTTGGATAGAAAAGCTGGAAGCCTGCAGAAGGCAGAAAGCAACTAAGTGACTCCAGAAACCAGCATCTCTACAGAAATGCCAGATGTTGAAATGGCATTACAGTAAACTTTAATTTCAATTTGAAGAACTTCTTACCGTAAAGTTTCACAATGAAAAGAGATAACAGATATCTGGCACGTGTGTTTAAGCACTGGGACACGCTTCATGCCAAAACAGTCATGGTGGGAGACATGATATTGGGCGGAGAGAGCACAGGAAGGAAGCTGGTGACATGGCAACAACCCAAGGCACAACAGAACCCAACCCACGCCACCAATGATATTGGGGCATGAGGAGAACCAAGTTCATAATCTAAGTATTTTTACTGTCAGGTATTTTTACACAAATGGCATCTGGTTGTCAAAGCACTATCCTAAAAAAACTTCTGAATGAAAACATAAGCACAAAATATGAGCTTCCCTGCCTGTTACATTTTTAGGCATGAAAACACAAATAGCAGCAGTGGGACTAGAAACTAAGAAGTCACAATGTGGTGAATATTTGAAAGCAAACAAACAGAACTTGGTTCCTTTGCCAACACCACTGCAGCAGCACAACACAGCTGGTATTAGCTGTGTTTCCTACATGAGAGCTTTCCCTCAACCATGCTATCTGTCTAATCTAAAGCCCTCTCACTACGGCTGTGGAATAAAGAGGAGCCTACTGCTTTCACTTCACTTTAATTCTTCCCCTCATCTCTCTGCAGACATCCTCCACCTCAAACTCCCTTCTGCCAGGCAAGGCAGGAGAGAGGCTTCCAGATTGGGATAGCTGTTCACTCACAGCCAGGCTCAGCTGTGTTTTTGTTCCCCACTGTCCCCTGGCACTTCCCTGCAGCTCCCAGAGCTCCCCTGGAGAGCCCCACCAAGGGGCTGCCACTGCACAAACTGAGCAGGAGCCATGGCAAAAGGGCTCACAGGCTGGCTCTTCCCTCCTGAAACAGCCCAGTTTTGTCTTCCTCGAGAGCTGGTGACCAGCAGGAATCCCCAGTACAACTTCTTTTCTCTCTACAGCATCTCCACAGGTTTCAGGAGGTTCCTCCTGCTCAGCACTCTCTCCCTCTGGGGAAAGAGAAGTCCTGCTATGCACACAACTGCTCTTCCAAGCAGATTGTTAAAGGCAGAAATGAGTCAGGCTGCTCTCAGGCACACGGATGTGAACGTGAAAGGACCTGGTTGTGATCAGAAAAGCCATCAGGAAACCAGTGTGTGCCACCCCGGCTTGGTGCATGCAGAAAGGCTGTGCTCAGTGGCCACACACACGGTCCCCACCTACAAATGCCAAGGAAAGGTGAGAAGGGTCTGATTTGATATGAATGGAGGTGGTAGGATGCAAAAGGAGGCATTTACAGGGTGAGTTACAGCCGTGTATAAACCATGGTGTCCTGGGGCAGCACCTGCATGGAAAACTCAGCTTTCTGCCCCCGCCTTACCTAAAGCCCCTTGGCAGATGTCCGTGCGAGTGGCTCCGCCGGCTATGAACTGAGGGCTGGAACACAGCTCCTGGGAACAAAACAAGCCTCGCATCACACGTAGCCGCAGGTAAGGCAGGGAACAAGGCCCCGCCTGCAGCAAATTAACCAAACCATTGACCACAGCAGATGAACACCACAGAGATGGAGCGGGGCAGGAACGGGTGTGGGCACCACACACACCAAGCACAGTGAGAACGGGAGCTGGTGACCAAAGCTCGTGTGCAGCCATCTCGCTTCACAGGACGTGCCAGGAGGTGCACTGCATTTCCACAGACGTGCACACACCGCTCTGCCATTACCTCCCCACCACTGACTACGCCAAGGTCTTTCAGAAGAGCCTGGAGGCACCCCGGAGTCCACCTGACCCCAGGGCTGCTTCGGGAATAAACCGCACAGAGGTCAGCTCATGGCTCTGCTGAGGGAAAGAGTTATCCAAAGAGACAGCCCCAAGCCCCAAAGCGATTTGTCCACACGGAGAGTTCTGGATAGAGAGGAAAACGACTTTTCTGCTTTGTTTGCTTTCCAGGCAGAGCAGCCAGCCTGTCCCCAGAGCAAAGGGGAGCCTCCGGTGCCCTGAGCATCCGCGGCTGCACGAAACGGGCGCACCGCGCTCGGCACCGCGCCCCGACCCGCCGCCCCCGCACGATTCAATCCACCCAAATTTACGGGGTGGGGGAAGGAGAAAAGCCGGGTGACACCGTGGAACGATGCTACCGGGGATCCTCCCTGCCCCGCAGCCCTACCGTGGGTCTCCGCCAGACGACGCCCTGCGTCTTGTGCGAGCGGGGCCCCAGCTCCCGGTAGCCGAGGGCGGCGGGGCCGGCGGGGAANCCCCCCCCGGTCTCTCCAGCTCGTTGCCCCCTGCAGAAGCATCTCTGCCTCACTGGGCGCCACAGCAGCTTCACACCTGCGCCATCCCTGGCTCCCGTATTGCCACATGTACGTATCAACTCAAAACAGTTGGTATTTCCCGTGTGAAAACCAGAACTATCCATATCAATGCTCTAAGTTTAGACAAAAAACGACAAAGGGGGAAATCTACTATGGCTCAAGTCCCGCTGTGGTATGTCTGTACCCCGAGTTGTCACCTTGTTACAACTTCGAACATTGCAGGTAACACAGATCGTTTAGAGCTTGATTTGCTGGTGGTAACCACAGCGCGTTTTGCCACTGCTGGCATGGACCAACCTACACCCCCCGCCTAGCCCAAACCACACACAATGAGTTCCCCCCGAGTTTCCCCGAAACGCGCACACATGGTGCGGGGGAAGAGAGCGTCTCCATTCTGGCAGTGAGTTGCTGCCAAGAATGGCTGAAATGCTGCTGCTGGCCCCCGCGTAGAACAGCATCCCTCCGAGGGAGAATTCAAACCATTTGTTTCATATTTTAAGTCTGACTCAGGACGTGCTGGTGCCAGGCAGTGTTTCCTGAGCAGCTCGCAGAGGCTGTGAGCCCTTCGTGCTGCACCCACCGCCCACCGTGGCTGCCCAGCTGCCTTGGAAGGACAGGTACCTCTTTTTGCACATTGTTTTCCAAGTCCTGGATGAACGAAACAGTGGTTTGGAGCCATCCTATCTGACTAAAATGAACATTATTGCTTGAAAAATGCTTAAAGACCCTTAAATTACTGGGGGTACTGTTTGCTGAGATGTGGTGGGAAGTTTTCCTTCATTGCTAGTACATGGTGCTCCAGACCACTCTCTGTTCGCTTGGTGGTTTTGCACTTCCATCATTTATTATTCCTCTTCCTAAGCTCAGCACAGGTCCTACTTGCACAGTTCATGGGAAGCCATTGCCATTAAACAGAAAAAACAGCTAAGCATTGCCCACTCAGTTCCCAGTGTAGCGGAGGAGGCCCCCAAAATCTTTTTGAAGTTAGGTATGAATGGTATGAGCAGCACCAGCCTGTCTGTAGATCATGGCCGTGCAAGGAAACTGCCTGATATCATCTGGTTGTCCAAACCTGGCAAGGCACAGTCCAACTTTTCTGTGAAGATGCCTCCTGTCCTCTGTGGGTCAGAAGGGCTCTCTTAAGGGAGTAATGGTATTTTTAGCAGCACATGGGAAATCAATCACACATGGAGAGCTGGAAGCAGATCCAGTAACATTATGTGCTGTAAGCTGAGTGCACTCAATTGAGGGTGTGCCTTTAGCCAAGGTCTCCAGTATGGCTGTGCTGAAGCTCGAGCAGGACACAGAGTGGCAGTGGAGGATGGTTTTGCTCAGCTGTTTGGATTTGTTAAGCACTGCTGAGTTATCTCACAGGCAAGGCCATGTCCTGAACCAGGAGACAACAGCACCTCACCCCCTGGGAGTTAAACTCGCAGTGGGCTGTGTTGCATCCTAACGTGATGGATGTAGGAGCTGTAGAGCTGCTCAAAAAGCATTTCTTTGGCTCCACGCAGTGGTTCTAATCTGTACAGCTCCCACAGGTCAGACTTCTCTGGTTTAACAAGAGTCAGAGTAAAAGGAAACTACAGTCAGTTCAAGGCAATGGTTTTCACTGGCCCAAAAAACCAGTTTTGGTTTGTGAACTCCTCTGCTCTAACTATTTTCCAGCAGATGCAGAAGTTTAAGGTGGGTTGAAAATTTGTCATATAATTACTTTGCTTTTCTTAGCCAATTCCCCTGTGCCCCATAGATGATTCTCACAGACCACTCTGGGGTCTGCTGGCAGCCGACAGCCTCTGCTGGACAACGACCAAGTGTGTGCAAGAATCTTATGTGGCTGCTCTGCTCAGTCAGAGCTACCAGAGTTTTCTTAGAGTCTCTGTGGTGCAATGAGGGTTGAGACTGAGCCAAATAGAAAAGGAGAGGAACAGAAGGAAGTAAAGCCAGAAAAAATTGATCCAGCAAGGATTCAATTAAGCAGTGGGAGAGGTACTTGGGGCAGTGCAGGGAAGAGATATATTTGCCACTGAGGCTTGTTAGACTGGTCCCAAACAACTGATAAGGACTGTACTGTCCCAGGTGGTTTAATGACAGACAAGGATATATCTGAGCAATACAGAATTTCTCTTATTATCTGGGAAGTTGGCTGTCCCTGCAGCCATCCGAACAGCCTGCCTACAAAGTCCTCTGCAGCCAGGTAAGTCAACAACTCAACTACTTCCACTTCCAGCCCAGCAGCAGATGTGGATGGGAGTCCACAGTAAGGGGGAAGGAAGTTCTTTTGTGCACTACATGAGCCAGTTCCTTCATTTTCTGCATACTGTCACAATATGCCCATTTTCTTTGAAGAAAGAGGTGATTTCCATTTGACTGTGAGGCCAGTGTAATGCTCTTTGGTGAAAGTAGCAGTTCCACAAATAGTTACCCACTTGTGTGTCCCTAAAACCAGGCAACTTCAGAAGGAAAAAGAAATCTGACTTCTTCTTAATCTCCCTGCACACCTGCAGCTCTTCAAAGAAGTCACCAACTCTCACATTTTGCAAGTAAGTGGTTTCAGCTCTTGCTGCAGCAGCTCATTCTGACTCCTGATAAGGAGCATGCAGCTGCCATTCCCAGCATGGAATTTCAGGCAGGATGGGCTTGTCCTTCCCTACGCCCACACTCAGCAATTGTGAGTAACTCTGAGCTGCTCTGCCTTGCACCATCCCTCCTCCCTCTTTTTCCTCTGCCTTTTCACTATACATGGATACTGGGGAACAAATGGCCAACAGCTCAGGAAGGGAGGAGTAGGCCAATGCACCTGCTGGGCTCCTGTTCTTCTTCCCAGGAACTCCCCTGTCCTGGATGAGGGTGGTTTCCCAGGGGAGGAGGCTTGCAGTAGCAGTAGTGGTATTTCATGAGGAAGGGAATTGCTTTCCTGTCTGAGGCTGGGATCTGGAGAGGTCCTGAGCTTTCCCCAACATCACAAGGTGGCTCCAGCCCTGGCCAGTTCAGTGTGAGGTGTCAGAAACACCGGGTCATCCTGCAAAACCCAGCTATCCTTCCCTGCTTTCTTCCCAGCTTCCTTCCCAGTGCTGAACCATCATTCTGGATCAGCCTAACTCGTGTTGTGGAGCTTCACACCTGTGGTGCAGGTATTACCTCTGCAGGATATCATCTTCCTTCCTCAGGCACCAACAATTTTCTGACTTTTATAAAACAACCAAGCAGGATCAGAGCTAATTTCAGATGTGTTTCCCAGTAGGGAACCTGCCAGGCTGCAGCTTTTAGCAACCCTTCCCTCCCCAAACACTCGGATAAAATATTGCAACCTCTAAAACAATCATCTTAGAGACAAACATTTAGGAACTTTCGTAGCTCCCAATAGTCTTCCTATTGATAGTCACTCCATTTTCACAGTAATAGGGTGGGTAGGATCCCATACATCTAGAATAGGAGAAGGCAAGCTCTCAGAATGAAACTGATCTGTTTTCATGCTGCAGTACAACGAAGCAGATTTAATCCTCATTAGCCAAGTGCTGCAGTACAGGAGAGCCCTCTTATTTCTCTCTAATGCACTATATCAGAAATTTATCTGGTACTGCTGGGTAATTGGCAGTTATTTTCTTCTAAAAATTTCCTCATATACAGAACAGTCCTGACTGCATGGAATTTTCAGTCTCTTCTTTGAAACCCAGGTGATGCATTTTCTTGGTTTAATTGGTTCTTCCTTATTCCCCTCATCCTCTTGCTATCCTCAAGAAAGGGGGAGAGGGAAAGGAAAGCAGGAAGAGCCAGGCAAAAATATGCAAATCCCAGAAGCAACAAAAGTCAGAATAATTGTTATAACTATTAACCTTAGGGGTTAATGCCACTGCAGCAGCAGTTTTTCAGTCATGGGGAACTTGAAAACTTTTCCTCCTATAATACAACTGTCAGCTGTTGCTGTAGTCAGCTATACAGTCATCATCATCTCCTCTTCTTTATATCCTCTAGATGGTGCTTGTGTATCACTTTCTACACAAAATAAATCATGCTGCTGCTAATCAAGCTTGGAAAATAGATTTGAAATGCTGTGCTATGGATCACTAGAATCAAATAGTTGTGGTGGACACACTGGGTGGTTACCTGGTCCAGGCATCCCCCAGAGGAAAGGGTTGTCCTCAGCCTCTTTCCAAATGTGAAAACTGAAATTTATTATTGAAATCTGATTGTATTTCATAGAATTATAGAATGGTTTGTGTTGGAAGGGACCCTGAATATCATCTTGTTCCAACCCCCCTACCATGGGCAGGGGCACCTTTCACTAGAACAGGATGACCAGAGGCTCATCCAGCCTGGCCTTGAACACTTCCAGGGATGGGACATCCACAACCTTTCTGGGAAACCTGTGCCAGAGCCTCACCAGCCTTACAGTGAAGAATTTCTACCTAATGTTTCATCTAAACCTCCCATCTGTCAGTTTGAAGACACATTCCCACTTGTCTTATCACTACAAACGCTGTAAAAATTCCCTCTCCAGCTTTCTGGTAGCCTCCTTTAGGAACTGGAAGGTGCTCTAAGGTCTTCCTGGAGCCCTTTCTTCTCCAGACTGAACAACCCCAGTTCCCTCAGCCTGTCTCCACAGGGGAGGTGCTCCTACTTTTTGTGTGTGTTTCCCTGTTATACTCTGGTGATACACAAGGGTTCACCGCTGCTGTGCCCACTCACATCTACTGGCAACTGGAGTTACAGAGCACACAGCATATCAGGTCTATGTCTGAAAAAGTACGTGGAAAACAAAATATTCAAATTGTCCAAAATTGCCTTTTCCAGTTGCTGGAGCACCATGCTTTTCCATGAACAACGTTGCCAAAGTTGCAGCTTGCAGCAATCTCAGGAAAGTGGGAGCATTCCTCTGGACCACAGGAAGAGAGGAAATTTCAGCACAAGGCACTGATGCAGGAGAAGAAAGCAGTATTCTGCCTCATGAGCAAAGAAAGTGGGTACCCCTGAGTTGGTCTATCTGACAGGAAACAAATCCACCTGGAAGGGAAAAAAACTCCCCTCAGCTCTTTATTATCCCACTCCTCACTCTGGTTCAGTACACATCTGGAAGTACTGAAATGCAACAGGGACAAAATGCTGGCCATCCTTTTCCTTTACTCAATTTCAACAGAATTAGTTTAATTTTGAGGTAACTGATATATTAATCCCCTCAGCCCAGCCTTCACTACCTGCAACTGACCAAGCCATTTTGTTTCCTCCTTTGCATTCACTCTCTTCAAATATTTGCAGACAAGCAACCTGGCTAGCCTCTGTTTGGACTCCTTATCTTACCAGGTTTCATTCCTTAAAAATTCTCTCTTCCCTTCCCCACACCTTCTGTCTAAATTTACCTAGAGGTAGTCATCAAACATGTGCCTTGGCAAACAAAATTACTGTTTACCCAGCTCTCAGCTGGACACGCAATGGCTTTGCTGGG
This sequence comes from Melanocharis versteri, assembly GCA_013397845.1. Taxonomy (NCBI): domain Eukaryota; kingdom Metazoa; phylum Chordata; class Aves; order Passeriformes; family Melanocharitidae; genus Melanocharis; species Melanocharis versteri. The sequence continues at coordinate 158,691 of VZTG01004873.1, read as the reverse complement.
GAATCCCAGCCGTTATACAGAATGACAGCAGAGAGCAGCTGTGCTCCATGGCGAGTATTTCCTCCTTCAGTTCCTGAGCCTACAAAGGCAGCCACGTTGCCAGGGAGGTGTGCACCCCTGTGTCAGTACAAAATGGGGTTGCCAGGGTAGAAATGGAGTTTTTCTCCTTCAAGAACATGAATCACTGTTTCCTGAGGTCTATAAAGCCTTTTGCACCCAAGGCTTTATTTGTTTTCTGCCTGTAAACATTTTATATGCAGGAAACACCACCAGAAGACTGCAAATATGATGGGTAATCTCTCACTAGCTGAGACAAGACCCTGTTTTTATAGATGGGGTTTTAGTGACTTCTGCCCAAGGTTACACTGGAGAGGGGTAGCAGGGCTTACCAGCTTCCCTCTTATCTGGTGAAACAATTTCCCATTTTTGGCCTAGGTCATGCTCCTGGGTTGTATCCTTGCCTTCTGCAAGTGGCCAGCTCTAGCTCTGTCAACTTCACATCTCTTGTTGCTAATAAATTAAATTATAAATTCATACTGCTTTGAGAATACCAAAGAGGGGGTCTTTTTAAAAAATCCTCATAATTTAAGCCAGAAGTCAGTTCAACTTTTCCCTAGCTTTAAAATTCCATGGCATCTCCATAGCCATATAAGCTGTAGCAATAGATATCCAGCTCCAGGTTTTGTGGCTGCACAACCTTCCAACAGCATAGAGTCCAGTCTCAGAAGGAGGAAAGGAGTTTTGAACCATCTTCACCTGGATTTTTAAAGGACTGATCCTTAAACCTGACTTTCGGCACATGGAATGCACACAGTCTTTTTCCATCTGTTAACAGGTGTGTCTGCAAATAGTTCTCCCTGGCTTCTTGCTAAAAGAGTATTTTAAAAAGCAAAAAAAGCAAATGCCATGGGAGTAGCAGCAAGCAGTGCCCATAATCTCAGCCACGATGGCTGTGGCTCCCGCCCATCTCCCTGGTACATATTTGCACTCCTGGTGCCTCCTCCCTCCAGGGCTGCTGGAGCACTTGGGGCAGTCCTTGGCTCCACCCGAGCCTGCTGCCTGCCCACACTCAGCTCGTCTCTTTGCCCCGGAGGCAAAGGCAGAGCTGCAGCACACACTGGGACGGGTGGGCAGCATGTCCAGGGTCACGGCGAGACTTTGCCAAGAACGAGCGGCAGCGGACGGGCTCGGATCCAACAGGAATGCCGTCAAGTATTTGAAGCAGGACTACGAAGCCCTGAAGCAGCAGTGCCTGCAGAATGGCACACTGTTCAAGGATGAAGAGTTCCCAGCCTGTCCTTCTGCTCTGGGCTACCAGGACCTGAGACCACACTCCTTCAAAACTCAGGGGATAGTCTGGAAGCGCCCCACGGTAAGAGTGCTCTGTAACTGCCTGTTTCACTGGGTTCAAATCTAACAAAGCCCGGCTGAACAGCCAGGCTAAATCACTAGTGAGACTGAATATCCACTGTTCCTGTATGTCTTGTTTCTCTAATTCTGTCTTGCTTTACTTCCATGGCAGAAACAAGGTTGGAAAGGGGGTGGGGAAAGAAATCATCATCTTCTAAGCCCATTATAAAGCAGGGAATCCTGTAACTGCTTCATGGGAACCTGCTTTCTTCCTATCCATCCCAGCTCCAGAGAGCTACAAGTCCAGGGTGCAATCCAGAGATGGATGCAAAAGCCCCACATATATCCAGCCAGAACGTGAGCCACCCCAGGAGCCATCGACTGTCGACTGTAACAGCACCCACACCAAGGTCTTGCCACTGTGCCCCTCAGGAAATCAGGCTAATACCTAAATAAAATCCTCTGCCTCACTTCAAGGTGCCTGTAACAGTTAAATAGCAGCTGACTGGAAATGCTATTACCTAAATAGGTATATCCCAGAAATGGTCTCTGATTCTAAGAAAGTAATTTTCATCAGCAAAGATTAGAAGATGATTTTTTTTTTTTAAAGTCGCAAAATCAGGGCTTCAGAGATTTTTCTGCATTCTCATTTTTCAGTCATTTATTTCTGCCCCCACTTACTTCTCCTTTGTCATTTTGCAACATCAATAAATATTAAAAAAATGGAGATCCCCTCCCCCCCAAATTACTTACTTCCATCTGGTGGAGGAAAGGAGAATGAGAAGACCAGAACATTTCAAGGGTTTAGACTTCATTATTTTTTCACCTGAAAAGTGAGAAACAAACTTGCAGGTTTAGTAACTCCAGGTTTAATAACCCTGGCAACCCCATTTATCCATCAGCACCTCCCTCTGGCACCTGGATGTTACCTCAACAAGTAGCATGGATGTGTGTCTTGGCTTTGCCTGTCCTTGGAGAGGATCAGCCTTAGAAAACTCATTAAATTAGACTTGGGTTTCTCATACAAGAGCAATGCTGAGCCTGCTGCAGGCATAGACACAGTCACAAGCACAGCAGGGCAAGGAATAACTGAGGGCTGAGATCCAGCATGGTTAAGTGTCCCAGCCCTGCCTGCCAGAGACCAGCCCCTGGGACCCCTGAGGGGAAACTCAGCTGTGTGAAAGGTGCGTGTGGCACTTGGGAGTGGCTCAGGAAGGACAGGTGTCTGGGTGAGTAATAAGTCATATTGACACCCGGTGCAGCACTTCAGAGAGAGAAAAGAAAAAAACTACACAAAATCTTCTTTTGTGTGGTGGGTAACCTACTGCTGGACCCCTCTCCGCTGGACAGAAGCAAAAGGATGTATTTGAGATGATGCCTGTTGGAGAGAAGATTCGCAAACTGGCTCTTCATCACACACAAGAAGTCCTGGGTTGTCTCTGTCTGTCCACAGGATGCTCAGAGCTGACAACTGCTGCTCTGGAGGAGAGCCGGTGACTGCCTAAACTGTCCTCAACCCTGCTTGCCAAGTTAGGCTTCCTATAAACCGTTCCTTGCTGCCATCCAGAAGCTCATGGAAAACTCTCAGAAAAACAGAAAAGGCTTTTGTCTCTGGAGAGACAATAATGACTTCCTAATATAGGCCATGAGTTGTTGGAGAGCTCAGAGTTGGGATAGGAGTGACAGTCATTGCCATAACCTACTTGGCTGGTCCCAAAGGGCCAGGAAGAAAGGGGGGTTGTTGCTCATGAAAGCATTTGTGTGGTTGGCCTCCCAGGAAGCAGGGTCAGTGTGGGGGAACATCCTCCACGCTGTTGGCACTGGAAACTCAGTGCAGTTCCAGTGGCACAGGCAGCAGCCACAGTCACAATCTCATTTGTGCTGCTTGACCCATAATCTCAGCAAGATAAAGTAAGAAGTAAATGCTAAGGTAGATTTTCACCTCTGTCTCCACTGTAGAAGAAATTTTCAGTAGTATCACTGACAGTGCCTAGTAGCAAAGGGCATCAGGATTTGCCTCAAAAAAAAAAAATACACGCAGCCCTCAATTTAATAAAGAAATTTTGTCCTGGGACCCTGTTAATCAGACAGAGGAGAAAGGATATATTTTTAAAGAAATGTTCAAAGTGTTTAATAGTTTTTGAATATTGAAACAAGGAACAAGAAAAGAGAATTTTTCAAACCAGAAAGGGTGTTACAAAGTTTGAAATTGTGTCTTTTCAGGAGTTATGTGCCAACCCTCAGTTTATAATTGGAGGAGCTACCCGAACAGATGTCTGCCAAGGAGAGCTGGGTACGTACAGTGCTTCTGAATTTTGTTTTGGAAGAAGAAAAAGAAATGAAGCTTCATTCAAAAACTATACATGGACCATTTTATTGGCTATCTCCCAGACATTGTATAGAGAGGCAGATACCCAAGAAGAGGACTCACATACCAGCACTGCTGCCTGAGACAGGGTATATGTGGGTATATGTAAGAGCTATGTAATAATTGGAAGACACCAAACCGTGTCCTGGAGGAAGGAAGTAATTATGTGGAACAGAAAACTGGTTGGCTTTTGACCTCTTAAGACAGAGGTGGATGCAACCTAATCATGGGAGTACTTGCCCTGAGGCAAGAGAGTGGGATCTGTGCCCATGCCTGCAAGAGCAGCTCCAAAGACTCGGGACAAGGGACATCAGGGAAGTTTTCTGCTGTAGCCTAGTCCTTAGGGACTTTTATTTGGGAGGCAGAGCAAGTTCCAGCCTCAGTTTCACACAGCCAAGGAACAGAGCAGGAACTGGTTTAGAAGTGGCTGGGTCTATGATGTGCCATTTTGTGTCAAGCAGGATGGTCCAAGCGTGAGTTAGAAACAAGGACCACATCAGAAAAAAATTAATAGAGAACGTAAACTTTGTAATACTGTCCTCAACAAACAAATTGTTCCAAGCCCTTCATGCTGAACGCTCCTTTCTGCTTGAACAGCCTTCATGTAGAGCTGTGAGCAGTGACAGGAGCAACCAGGCACCAGCCACACAGACAAAAAAGGCAGTGCTGCTCAGCTCCCCAAACCAGGGCCTGATGAGAGGAGGTATCTCTCAGGCAGCACTCATCCTCTCCCAGACATCCATCATAAAAAACCTTCCTTACCCATTTTTCTGCAGTGCTTGCCTTTGGCTAAACAGAGCTGCTGTGCAAGTGGCCAGAAGGGAGCTGTAAGGGGACTTTATTCCCACTCGGAGTAGCTGCTGCAGCAGCTGCCTTCCCTGCCTGCCTCGCTGATAAGATCCAGCTGCAGAGGACAGCAGCAGCAAACCCTTGACTGCATAGAGAGGTGAGAAGGCTGAAACTCTTGTAATGAGAATTTGATAGATTAGACACAGAGAAATCAGCCTTTCTCCTTCCTGTGCTGCTAACTGCAATACTCCTGACCTCGCTGGTCTTCCAGCACATCCATTGTGCAAATGAGATTGAAACAATTTCTGCAAGTCGTTGGCGATAAATAACACCAGTGCTGCTCTTGTAAACACAGCACTATTAAAGCAATTGCTAAAAAATTCCCTGGTGTGTGAGCTTGTGCTCCAAATGCTAAAAATAAGATGCCCAATCATATACTTGCTCCAGGATATTTATTTGGTGGATGCTGGAACAGAGTATGGGGAAATCACTTACTGTATTTCAGGAGAATGGCTCAAATAAGTAGTAAAAGTGACATTTCTTGTCACCTCCTATTTGGAAAGTTTCTATAATGGCATAAAAAAAAATTAAGAACATACCCCTGAAGTAAAACCTCATTTTCTCTGGCGGTTTACAAGCTATAGGACTGAAAAATATTATCTGTTCTTAAACTAGAAGAGGCCAGTGTATTATTTGTGTTTAGTCTAGAAACTGAATACAAATACCCTGAGCCCTTTTCTGTGTCTGTCACCTGCTGAATGTTTCTGTAGAGTCCCAGTCCCTTGTGCTAAATGGCTTTCATTAGAGATCAGTGCCAAAATCCATCACATAGTGGTAACAACAGAACTGCTACGCCAAAACCTCCTGTGAGTCTGGGGATCGTGCCTTGCTCTGGGTTTTCCCAAGACAGCTTTTGGTGGGCAGTAACCCAAGGGTTGGTCCTGAAAACTATCCCAAACCTAGAAGAAAAGCCCCAAAATCTGATTCTACTTCTGTTAGGAGCTTCATTTTCTCTCTCTCTCACACACCCAAAAAAAAAAAGAAGAAAAAGAGAAAATAATGAAAGATAATCCAGTTTCTTTCTGCAAGGCTGCTTACAATTGCTTCTACACACACACTGACCCTTCACAAAAATAAACTGCAGGCAGGGGACTTCCCTTCTAGCCATCAGGTATTTGCTTTACATCTCTGAGGCATACTAAGTTTTCTTTGGTATTTGATCCAATACCTTGAATATCAAAGTCCTTGTTACTAAAACCCTCATGTAAAACCCTTCTATTGAAACAGACCCTGATTACATATTTACATAAGCCACATATGTGACTGAGTAACACATCCTTTAGGGAAATAGAGCCTGTTTTTAATAATATTCTCTGACATATTTCTTTTCTTTTAAAAATAACACTGCAGGTCTGGGTTTACATGAACAAAAGGAACAAGAAAACCCAGAGTTGGTCTCACTCCATTAAAATTATTTCTTTGACAACAGCGTAAGCTAGATGAATATCAGCTTGGGAAGTTTGATGGGGACTTGAAAGACTTGAAATGTTTTAAACGTTCTTTGAACTGTATCTTTTTGATAGCCTAGTAACAACTTGAAATGTCGTCACATAGTCTTAGTTATTAAAGGTGACTTACGAAGTTTTCTTGCCGCTATCTGAATAAGTTAACCCAAGGACTGTTTGCAGAAGTTCTTAAGAAGTAAGTGGCATAAATTTAATTTAAATAATATAAAACGCATTGAAACCCCCTCAGTTTAATATTAGCTTTCCAGATCCACACTATTTATATTCATGAGTTGCCTTTTGTTCTGAACGCCCAGAGGCCACTCCAGGCAGGCAGCTCCCTGGGCCTGGGCTGGCAGCTGGAGGAGTTCCCTGAAGCCAAGGCAAATGCACCAGTTCACACCAGCCCAGGAGCCCACCCCTCGTGTGCTTTGTGCATGCCTTGTCCTACAGGCAGATTGGGGAGATTACAGGTATCCTGGAGAACAAACCAAAGCCTGACAGCTCTGAGACAGATCTGATACCTTTTGAGGGAGCCTTTGAAGTGGCTGTAGGTGGGAGAGAGCTTAATAGCACTGTGTTTGTTCACTTATTTTGCTGTTGACGTTAATATATGGCCCTTCTGACATTCAATCCCATGGGCTCAGAGATATTGGACATCCTGGTTCTAGCAAATATATCCCATTGATGTCAAAAATACATTCACTACCAACTCTGAGACCCCAAGGAGAGGAAAGCCTGCTCCTTTGCTGGATTCTCCTTTGCCTTTCTGCATACAGCTGCAGAATGAAATTAATTTCCATAGAAAACCTCAGAAAGTCTTTAGCAATCTCAAAGCAGGGGCAACCTGCACTGCCATAAATTATGAGCTAGTGCAGGTCAGTGCTTCCTTGCTGTCTGGTGTGATGCCCCAGTTACCACAGGCTCTGAACAAGGGCTGCCAGCAGAGACTAAAGCTGAGAGGCAGAGCTGCTTGGCAATCCAGGAAGTCACAGCATTGTGTTTGGCTCCTTTCTGAACACCAGGCATTGCTGAAACAGCAACAAGCCAGAACAGAGTCAGGACAGAAATGCCTCTGTGCTGTCCAGTTGCATCCTGGAACCAGACACTTGGACTTTTGGCTGAAACTCACCATCTCTAGGTCAAAGGAGAGTTTAGATGCTCTGTGTCTAGACACTTTGATGGTAGCTAAACAGAAACTGAGCACAGCTCTGGAGCAACTGAAACTAATCAAATTTCTCATTTATTTTATGGCCTCTGCAAGTGGAGCATGCTTGGGTAAACATCATCAATACGGAGGAGTCGCTGAGCTGCCAGGTCACCAAGGATTCGTTGTTCGCTGGAGCAATTCGATTAACTCTGTAAACCAGGAGCTGCCTGGGTAGCACTGAGAACATGAGCCAACTCAGGACACCTGTGAGCAGCAAGGGATTCTATTGCACATGCACTAACAGTCCAAGTAATTCTCCAAGATCACACATATATATATATATGTACACACAGACACACAGACATGGGAGATAGGCACAGGCAGGCTTCATGTTTACCCTTTCCACCACAAACTCAAGGTCAGGATTCCTTAAATTAAAAAAAAATTAAAAACCCCAAAATTTCACTTTACTACCATTTCAAATTACTTCAGATCCAGGAATCAAGATGGCTTCTTTACAGGACATTCAGCAGCAGCAGTGAACACTGTAACTGGCACTTGTCTGAAAGTTTTGTTCATGAAATATGAGACTGAACAGAAGCAGTGATATGTGTCCATAAGTGGTTTAACCTTGCAGGGCTAATATTGAGAGGGATTTTTAAAAAAAATAGTTATAAGCTAAAATGCTGCAACTTTAAACCCATATGGTGAGCAGAAATGCTTTTTGATATTGTAATTTTTTCTGACTATGAGCCTATTTGAAATACATTCTAATTAATTGGCCAATTGGCCTCTTTTTCTCTACCTCAAAAAAATTCCATTTTTAGCAATGGAATAAAATAGTTTCTTCACAGTGTGAAAGATTACTTACAACCTGCAGCTGAACCAGGACACGTTTGAGGGTCCTACATAAGGTGCCTTTCTGGGGAGCTTGTGCTCTTGTGCTGTCCTGTAGGCACAACCACAAACTAAACTCTGAAACTTGCTGCTGGAAAAACGATGTTGAACTTTGAAAAAGGGGACAGGAACTGTCTATTTGTACCCTTTTAGAACTAGTCATATATTATCCAGTATGGCTAAAAAGGCTTATTAATAGGCCAGGATCCCATTCTGGTGTACAAGAAGGTAAGGGGCCAACTGCACAGTTTAGGACCCATCACAGAAGCTCCTTGATACAGACAGATTCCTACATCCTCTGAAAGTAAATATCACAGGAGCTTGAATGTCATGCATCCCTGCTATACAAAGAAGCCCCCAAACCTTCTACATTCAGACACACTTCCATTTTTATCAAGTCACTGCGCAGCAGCCAATTCCCAGCTGGTTCCTTTCGGTTGGCACAAACTTAGACAAAGATATTAGGCCCCGGAAAGTAAGGTTTGGAGATAGGACTCTGCCGTGCTCGAGGCAGGCATTGCTGTTTTTAAGGCCAAGTTCACCACTGCAATTCTTCCAACACAATTCTTCCCAGGTGTGCTTTGAGCAGGTGTGCCCTGAAATGCTCCCCCGGGAGGTCAGACTGCATTGGTGTGCTGGAGACAGGCAGCAGCACCCGTGTCACTCACTCTCCCAAACACTAAGAAGTTAATTCATGCTGTAAGAAAGGCGCCTTAAAGGATTTCACGCTGCATTTGGCATCCTCTGGGCTGAGATTCTGAAATTGTTTAGTTCTGAGGTGGGAAGTAAACAGCGTGTTTAAGGAAACCTCCCCTCATTTCACCGTATCTTCTGCCTAATTGTGCATCCAACATACACCATCCTCAGCAAAGCCTGGAGTAATTTCTCACTCGCTGGCTTTAAAATCCTGGCCAGGATATTAGGGGAAACCCTTCCAGGTGTTGCACATTGGGAGAGCACCAACTTGTCACTGCTGCAGGGCTGGAGGGACACAACAGGAACACCAGGGACCCCCACCTTGCCACCTTCTCAGAAATAATCTTCTACACTTCACAACATGCCAAGGACAGCCAGAGCATCAGAAAAATCAGGATTTCAGTTCTAACTTGATATGGCTTTTCATCTTCCTCCTCTGAAAATCCATTCCCCAGACTTATCACCATTATTTCTACCTCTTCAAGGAAAACAGAAATTATAACAGCTTAAGGCGTATGCCTGTACCAAGGAAACCCTCAAAGAAATAGCTACAAAGCAGATCTGAGTGTTCTCAGTCTCATTTTTTCCTGCTTCTACATTTCCTTGGGAGAGGAGGTTCTTAAAACCTTTTCTCCCACACCTTGTGCTCTTATAATTTTGCTTATTTTATACATAAGTACCTAAGGCTGGGAGGAAACTTCCAGGCCAGCAAGTTGATCCCTCCTTGAGAAGGTTTTTGCTCATAGATGTTCTGCAGTCTGAGGCTTCTAGAGTTTCTTTTCTGTATGCAGAGCATCTTTTCCCTATTTCCACTTTAAACATGTCACAATCCTTTTATTTTATCTCTTCCTCTGCGCAGGCAATATTATCTTTCAACTAAGAGCTCTTGCCTCAAACAGCTTTTCTGCGAAGTAGCATTTAACCTGCCTCACACTTCCTCTTCAAATTTCACTTGTATAGGATGAGCAGAACAAATTTTTTTAACCTCTTCTCACGAGAAATGCAGGTGCATAGGGAGAAGCAGGCAATCCATCCATTCATCTGCCTCCTCTCAGCTTGATTGCTCTTTCCTGAACATGGTAGCCAAGATAAGGATGAGAATCCTGGAGGAAGGATCAAGCAGCACCTCACACGCAAAGAATGGGTTTTGCCTCCTCTTTAGAAAGGCCTGAACTGCCACAACAGGTAGAAATATGTCATATTACATATCATGGGTTTGGACCCATAGTGTGATCAGCCAGCTCAGGTGGTTACAGGTCATCACACCAGGGACACTTCTTTCCAGAGCTTTCTCAAAACAGCTCATAGGAACCATCTGGGTACCTCCCCGTGGGGTACAGGCAGCAGAGAGCACCTGGCAAGTCCCTGTGTCCTACTTTTACATTTGTATGCACCATGGCATTAAATCATAAATCCCAAGTCAATATAAAGAGTTAGCTGCTTCTCTAGGATGTTCAATCTTGCTGCAGATTAAACTCTTTTCTTGGTTTCTCAGTTCACTTATTTCCTCTGAAGCAAGAGCTGCGATGCCAATTCCTTGTGCAGAATATGCACCTGCACAAAGGAACCATGTCTTGGCACAGATAATCCTCAGGGAACCAGGAAAATGTTTGTACCTTCGGAGCAGTTTTGTTTTCCTAGTCTTTCTGCACACCTCAGAAATAAAACAGAATCACAGAAGTTCTTCCTGCTGTTTGCAGTGCACAAACACCATAAGTCGCCCAGTTTCCCAGGGACCCCACCTCTGGTGTGACAGAGGCTTCTGCTTACCCAGCCTCCAATCCTCAATAAACAGGTAACCAACCCAGCAAACAGCTCCAGCTGCAAGGCACACAGTTGCCAGGGAGGGCTGGGCAAGACCAGCCTTTCCAGAATAAGGAATGGGCCAAAGAAAGGACTCGCCTCCTCACAAAGGTCCCAGGAGACTTCAGCTTCCATTAGACTGCTGGGCAAATCTCTAGCAATAGCTCTAAGTCCAAGTTCAGACCTTCAAAGAAAAGGCTGAGGAGGAACAGGCCCACAAATGTTCCTGCTATCCACTCAATCTTCTCCAAAAGATAGGAATGGAAGTCCCAGCATCCTTCTATCAACCCAGAGCTTTTGCCCTCCCCTGGACATCTCCTAAGCCCTTGTCTGCCCCAAATGCGGTGACATAAGTCTACTTAAAGTAAGTTATTAACTCTGTCCTGCCCAGCCATGCTTTGCAACCCACATACCTCAAATGCCGCCTTCTGGTTGTGTTCTTGCTCTCCTGAGGGCATTAACAAGCTTAGCTAAGCAGCCTGTTTTCACAGCTTCATTAAAAAAATCAAAGTACAAACTAGACCATTGAAATTACTGCCATGGTCAGCCTCAGAGGCCCCAAGATGCCTGTGTAGTTTGGGTGAGTGGAAAACGAGCAAAAGAGAGAAATAACAGAGTAAGAATGGATTGCTGAACCAATACTGAGTCTGGCATAGCTCTTACTGCCGGCATTTTAGTCCAGGTGAGAGCGTGACTTAATGGAGTTATTAATGAACTTTTCTGCCTTGTGATGTGTGCTTTTAGGTGACTGCTGGCTCCTAGCTGCCATTGCATCTCTCACTTTGAATCCAGATATTCTGTTCCGTGTTGTTCCCAAGGCTCAGAGTTTCCAGAAGGACTATGCGGGAATCTTTCATTTCCAGGTACCTGTTTGATCAGGGGATTGAGAATAAAAGAGGAAAATGCTAGTATTTAACTGGAAGCAGCTTTTTTTTTTGGTTTGGAACATGTGAAATAATCAACAATTATAGTGTGTACATGAAATTAATGGGGGAGGGAGAAGAAAATAAGAACAGAGTTAAATAATGTTAAATGAGACCTGCTCACTGGTGAGGTTCTGATGTCTTACAGCTGATGGAGCTCTGGGGAATTATGCAGATTTTGTAAAATGAGCCAAACCATCAGGCCACGTGCGCCCCCAAAAAACTCTGTTGCTGCCAGCTGTTGAAAGTAAATTCAGGCTGGTGTGGTTCCTTCCTCCCCTTCTGTCACATTCCAACGTGGGGAACAGCGAGGAGTTCTTCTAATAATAGATGGTCAGGAACGAAATTAAGCCAAACGAGGCAAACGCTGTATCTGAGAACCGTTTATTGGCAACGAATGAGCGAAATAAAAAGGAGTTACCCTACTAAAGAGGGCTAGGAAGGACAGAGCAAGGGGAAGAAAAGTGGGAGAGAGAGACGGGGGAGACAGAGGGGAAAAAGAGGGCGTTACCACCGGAGGTTGGGGAGTGCCATGGACATCCACGAGGCCGCCGGACGTGAGGTGAGGGGGGATCAGGAAGGAGGTCCAGGAGCCTGGGCAGGGTCGCGGCGAGGATCACGGTGGTGGCCAAGCTCGGAGGCAGGCACGGTTGGATGCAGGTGGCTCAGGCAGGGGCGCAGGGAGGCAGGACAGACACGAGGGCGAGCAGGAGCCAGCGAGGGCAGGAGAGCTGAAAGGTAGGCTGGGGCCAGGGCAAAGCCTAAGACTCAAAAAGCCCCCAAAAAGACAAAAGGCAAAGGACAGAACAGCCCCCCAAAAAGCATGAAACCAAAAGCCCCCCGAGGCTTGTGATGCAGTTACTTTTTATGCCCCTGGCTCCTCCCAAAGTCTGCCTGCTGGCAGGAGCTCACTTGCCCAGTCCGACCTTCCATGGCAGTCCATCGGTGGAGACCTTTCGCCGTCTGATTCCACACTGTCTCTGCAGTACAGTGTCTATGGTGTCCCCTGCTGCCTGCCTGTCCCGTGTGAGACATGAACCGGTTGCCAGGCAAAGTCCCCCTAGAGACAAGGCTTTCCTCCATCTTCTCCTGGCTGCGTCCTGGACATGGCACATGTGCCACCCCTCCCTCACGTGCCTCTGACAGCCAGGGTTGAGGCATAACAAAACTGAGTTGGCTCCTCGCACCTTCCCTCCCTGCTTTGCCTTTGTTTCCTTGCCTGAGAACCCAGAGTGTCAGGATTTAGCCGGCCTGTTTTGGCTGGAAGTTAGGCTCAGGTGGGAGCAGTGTGGATTCACCCTGCAAAGCTGAAGGATCTGTTCTGGTGAAGACAGAAGTTCTAGAACACATACCCAGCCCTTCCACCAGCTCACCTGTGAGTGTTATGGTGTGAATTATCATCTCTCCTTTCAGGAATGCAGCAAATCCTGGACTAAAGATTTCTAGCTTTGAGGCCAAAATTTAGCACTGGCAGTGTTTCACACATTTCCTAGCATTTTCAGAAGGGGTTAGCACTATTGAGTGCTTCCCCTTTAGATGACCTCTGTAAAAATGACAGCATTTTTACAGGGGCATTGTTTTTTTTTTTTTCCTTAAGGTCTGAGCCTTGAGATAGTTCAGAGTATCCTGTCTCCATGCTGGCTCTCTGGGCTGTCCGCCATGTAAACTCAGTTTACATGTTCAGACAATGTTTTTGATGTTACGTGCAACAAGATGCTGTTAATATTTCCTATCAGCAAAATTTAATATAGCATTAAGAAGCCTGCTGAACGTTCCCCAGAGGTGGGAGGAGTTTGTCCCTATTACAAAGGAGAGGAATCCAGCATGGGAGTAAACCTTACAGTGGCTTATGCAGGGGGAAGTGATGACAGTTGGAGGGGTAGGAGGATGGTACCATGGGGCTATTATGGGCACACCAGCCTCCATCATCTTTTCCTTTCTTCTTTCCCTCAGTTCTGGCAGTACGGGGAGTGGGTGGACGTGGTGGTGGACGACAGGCTGCCCACCAAGAACGGGAAGCTGGTCTTCGTGCACTCGGAGGAGGGCAGCGAGTTCTGGAGCGCGCTGCTGGAGAAGGCCTACGCCAAGTACGGGGCTGGGCGGGAGCTGTCCCCCTGGTGGTGGCCCAGGCCGGGGGTGTCAGTCACGACACACTTCCTTCTAAGGCAGCCTCCCTCCCACCCAGCATTTGCAGTTCCCTCTAGGTCCATAAAAGATGTTGCCAGCTGTTTCAAGGGGCTTTAATTCTGTTGCCCCAGGTAACATTGATGACCAACCAAATGAGAGATACTATATGATAAACCCTTCTTTCTGTGGTACCTTGTGCTTGCAGGCAGAGATGGGCCCTTGTATAGCTCTTATCATCTCTCTCCCACAGGCTGAATGGCTCTTATGAAGCTCTAGCAGGAGGGTCCACTGTGGAGGGCTTTGAAGATTTTACTGGAGGCATCTCTGAATCCTATGAGCTACGGAGGGCTCCTTCAAACCTGTACCAAATCATCCAGAAGGCCCTGAGAGCTAGGTCGCTGCTTGGCTGCTCCATCGATGTAAGAGGCTGACAAAGCTTTACTCTCCTTGCTCCCCTTCTCACGGCTCTGGCCCATACTCTGACAAGCCCAGACCAATGTTAGATATAGATAGGAAGGTCTGATATAAAAGCAAACTGTGATTAATGTCAGACCTTTATTGATTTCGGTATAAAAAAATTTGGATGAGGTTCTAAATAACCAATGCTCATCATGGCTCCCTGTTTACCTGGCAGCATGTGATAATATTTAGAGCCATGAACTATGTACTGGCCTTCTGGAACTCCATTTTCATTCTCTGAGTATCTTTTCTGATTCAAATTTTGTTTAATTTCAGCTCCAGACACTCGACTGCCAGAGACAAACTCTCTGAGACACTCTGCTGTAGCCTGTAGTCTGATTCTGGCTTTGGTTTTCAGTCCTAAAGATTACTGACACCTGTAATACAAACACTCTCAAGTTACAGATGATGTCTGAACATGTTTTGGAAACTTCACACTTTTCACATCCTGTTTCATTATCTTGTTTGCCTTGTGGCGTTTAGAATTACCAGAGTTCCAGTTTTGATATACTGGATCTCGACTGAGACAGGCTAGAGCTAAGTTCATGTGAACGTGTCTTTGCAGGTGATTGGGTCTGTCACCTGAGCTGGGAACTGAATTTAGATTTAGATTTCATTGTACATTCTTGAATTTCTTCTGTGCTCAGACTGCATATTAAGGGGCATGAAACCACCACTTTTGCTGTGGATCTCACCTTAATTTAATATACTTTGCATCAAGAATATTGATATTCATTGTGCACATCGCTTTGGATATCTTCCCCCATATTAATTTGCTTATGAAAGCTGAGTTCATACACAATGTATAATCATAAATGTGCATACTTTTATTACTCCAGATAACTGCTACAGCTGAAATAGAAGCAATCACAAGTCTGAAGCTGGTAAAAGGACATGCTTATTCTATCACTGGAGCAGAGGAGGTAAGCCAGCCTCTCTGGGGCCATCATGCAAACCAGCTTGGGGTTGCAACACTGCAGTGCCTTCAACTTTCTGATGTCTTTCAGTGCCTGACCATAAAAATGTCCCTAACTTACACACATTCCTACAGAAAAAGGCAGTACCTGTAGTGTTCAGCCAGGTCAGCAGCTCTGTACAGGCAGTGGAGCACACAGCGCAGTCTGACACTTGTGTGGTACCAGCAGGCTGGGGTACAAACTCTAAAGGTGGGCCAAGCTGTTACCAAAATTCAGGGTACAGAAGGGAGAAGCAGGAGAGGAGGCAGCCATTCCCCACAAATTTATATTGTGTGAGGTGGGAGCGAGCACTTTGCCAGTCAGAGCTGATGGGAAAGGAGTAAAAACCTCTTTGATGAACTCTGCTGTGAGTCTCACCTTCAGAGTGAGCCCCAGGTATTCCTGCTCCTCTGAAACTGGAATCATTACAGAGATGTCCATGCCAGGTAACCTCCTTCCAGTGTTGCTGTGTTGTGCAGTGTTTCCTGCTTTTGAGGATGTAGCTATTCTGCTGGTTTGTAGCTGATGTTTTTCCTTGCAGGTTGCTGTCATTATATGAAATGGTGAGTGCTGCAGCTAATGGCTCACTTGGTGGCACAGGATAATGTAAAATAAGGGCGGAAGGCATCTAGGTGTCTTTTAACTATTGCAAATTGTAATGGACTGCATCACTCAAGTACAAATCATGTTTTATCCTATCTGAAAAGCAATTGCCCTCTGATGATTGGAATAATGGAAACGCTCAGGCTCTGTTTGTTGTGGATCTTTTAGGTGTATTACCGAGGACGGCCAGAGAAACTAGTGAGGCTTAGGAATCCCTGGGGTGAAGTAGAATGGACTGGATCTTGGAGTGATAAGTAGGTTTTTATATGCCCCTGCCTCTCTCTCTTTGGTGTATTTTGGAATCTATTAAAAATTAAATTGGGACAATGCAGTTAATCCAATCACAAAGCGCATTTAGGAGAGATACTAAATCAGTTGGAATAAAACACTATTAATTTATTACTGAGGTTGGATATTGATCCATTGTCTTTCCAGCGGGCATTAATACCTGCCTCAGGCGGAGCTTTCTCATCAGAGACAACATCCCTTGGTTTAACTCTCCATGCAAGCCATACCCCTGTTGTTTTGCAAGACAATTTTTCTCAAATTGATCCTACCAATGGTGCCAGGACCTAGGTAAAAGATACAAACCAGTCCTCTTCCCAGGAGTTAAAGCAGGGATAAACCATTGTATCTCTGCTTTGACTCTGAGGTTGCTCAGCTCTAAATCAGACCAGTATTTGGTACATGTCTGAGAATCTTGGAAAAGTGGGGATGCTGACTAAGATAAGAACACAGAAGTTTCAAAATCTCTCAGAAACTGTCTGGGCTTCAACTATCTTGGAATCTCGGGAACATGGTGGTGACAACACCTCTTTTATTTTTATGTTTAGAATGGCATACATTTTGTTGTCATTTGGGCCACAATATATTTTTTCGTGTAACACTTCGTGATTCCAGTTTCCTGTCCTGACTGACTGCAGCCTGGGTGCTGATGTGTCATAATTAAGGGAAAAAAATAGAGATAACATTACAGTTACTGTTACTTCTATCAGAGCTGCTTTGCTCAGCCCCAAGGTAAGGTGCCTCAGGCACACATACATGCCATATCCTGTTTTTGTCACACCTGTTTTGCCATGGGACAACCTTGCTGAGGCAGGTGTGGCACTGCATTGTCACATGGGAGCAGATCAGAGCAGAATCCATCCTGAGCACATTCATATCAGAATGGCAAGGGAGCAATGCTGCACTCTGCAGTAAATTTTCTGATTTCACCTTTTTGCTTTCCTATTCTTTCATGATCCCTGACAATGGAGGTTATATAATTTCCTTAGGGAGGATATCAGGCACCCCAATAGATCTTAGAATGGAGAAGCTCTGACTGACTTTCAGGCTGTGAATTTCCTAATCCAGCCAATCTGTTTGTACCTTCTGGCACCTGGCAGGGGAGATTCAATTCAAGGCTTATTTGTTGCAAATACGGTTGCAGTCTGATTCCAGCCCAGCATAGTCAGGTTGCAGGATGTGCTGTCATTTGGAGGGGCACAAGGTCTATTTGTTGGAGAAATATATACTCCTTTATCAGCCCAAGATATAATGTAACTCAGATCTCATCGTAGAATAAAATGCAACAGCTGAACAGTGTGCTTTTGTGCTTTGCAGTGCTCCTGAGTGGAATTATGTCGATCCCAAACAAAAACAGGCTCTGGATAAGCAAGTAGATGATGGAGAGTTTTGGTGAGAAGTGTTCATTTAGCTTACTCTTTTGGACATTTTATGTGCCTTGAGCAATCCTTTCAGTTGGATGGAGAAAAGCTTCCAGCACCAAGGGGGTTAATAATGACATGCATGCACTGTTAGCCTCTTATTTATCTCCCTTCCTATTCAAATATTACCTTTTATTAGAGCTTGCATAACTTGGCGCTTATCCAAAATATAGAGACCAGATGGTAATAAAATTAATGAGGTGGCAAGAATGAACCTCAGCTGCTCTACATTTTGAGGGTTGTTTTTTTGCCTAAATGCTACACGCTAATGAAAAAGTTCAGGTTACCAGCTTGGGAAGAGTCTGTTTACTCAGACCTAATAGAAAGCCTGTCCTAACCCTGATCTGATTATATATGGATCAGTGCTGAACTGATGTCACTCTGTCCTAGCCTGGAAAGATAAACGGCCACCGTCCTCCAGTGCAATCAGCTGCATGGGCCATCAGGCACTGGGAAATGAGAGCAGACCTCTGCTTGCAGCGTGAAGCAATCAAGGCCTGTCACTCAGGCAAACCTACCAGGAATGGTAAAAACAAACATCAATGATAGGACTGAAGCTAAACACTGAACTGAGACTGTTTTCCTACAGAGTGAGGCTTTCACAAGGGCCAGCTCTTACTCCCTTTAAATGGAATCTCCCTGCACGTATTGTTTCACCAGTTCCAGTGAATTTGTTTATGAAGCATGATCCGTGAGGGATTGCCCACAGCTCGGGATGACAGAAAATGGTTTGACTGAGCCCATAATGTGTGACAGCCATTGACAAAGGCTGTCTCCAGAAGATACAGCTCATTCAGGCAGTGAACAATTTTGTTTCCCAAAAGCCAGTTCCAAGTTTCAGAATTCAATTAAATGCAGCTTTGGGCAGCTCTGTAGTACCAATGTTTGCTGCCCTGTTGGGAGAAGTGTCCAGCTGCAGCCGCCTCATCTGTTGCAGTCTGATGGACTAACCTGGTCTTTTTGTGTGTCAGGATGGCATTTTCAGATTTCCAAAGGCAGTTTAGCCGCCTTGAGATCTGCAGTTTGACTCCTGACACACTGACAAGCAACAAGGTCAACAAATGGGACCTGACCCTATTTAATGGACAGTGGAGACGGGGTTCGACTGCTGGGGGCTGCCAGAATTACCAAGGTAAGGACCCAACCAAATGGGCCTTTGGTGAAATCCCGAACAAAACATTTGAAAACTGAGTGCTTGTGAACTGAAGGCTTTGGTGGGAAGAAAGAGCTTGGAGGTGCAACAATTTCTGTGGGGTTTAGACAGTAAGCAAAAGCCTGGGACTTTAAATGAAGATCTAATTCACGCTTACTTCCTCGTGGGGGATTACCAGCCCACCAAGCAGCTAATTTGTGGCGATATTATTTTTTTCCATCTGTCTGCTTTTCCTGCTTACATGGCTTTTGCTACTGGCTGGTGTAATCCTCTGAAGGGTTGGGTAGGCCAGGAAAGTGTCACAGTTCAGTGGCATTGTTATTTCCAATTCATTTTCAGGTTAGACCTCTGGAGAGGCTGTCTGGCGTTTGGTCCTCTTGCAACAGTAACAGCCTCAGCCAAGGACATTTCCTGGAGATAAATGGCTGGCTAGAATTAACAGTATCAGCTCCGCCCTGTTGGTCATTAGTCCCAGGAAATACCCTGATGCTTTGATTTCCCATGGCTCCGACTGATACTCAGCATAGCTGTGAAAACATAAACCCACATAACTCAGTGGAAGGAACTGGAAGGGCTCCGGGCAAAAGTCCTTCCACAGAGATATTCTCTGTAGGTCTAGTGACAGCCATCTTGGCTGCAATGACAGCAAAGCCTCCTCCTTTTTGTCTCCTGTTGGGAATTCTTAGCAACATACTGGACCAATCCCCAGTTTAAAATCCGGTTGGACGAACCAGACGATGACCATGAAGGGAGTTTGGATGAGCCATGCTGTACAATTCTGGTGGGCTTGATGCAGAAGAACCGCCGGCGACAGAAGAAAATGGGAGAAGGTCTTCTTAGTATTGGTTATTCGCTCTATCAGGTAAAGTTTGTTCCTGATTTTAAAGGCTCCATTCCCTGTCCTGTTAAGGTGCAAAAAAATTAGCAGTGTGCTACATCTTGACATTCAGCACTACCCTTCAGTAAGAACTGGATTTTGCAAAATGATTCAATTACTTCTCTCATTTCTTCCTGACCCCCATAATATAGGAAGACTCAGAAAAATTGAGGCTCAGTTTTTGTCCCACTTCAACAGGATGGCAGTGTAAATTATTGAGCCAGTAATTTAGCAATAGTCTCATTGAGAATCTTCTCTTACAAAATCTGAATGGGGGCAGGCTCGGGGTGCCTGGCATTTCCAAGTAAGTGTTTCTGATTACAGCCTATCATTAGTCCTCAGTAGTCACTTTCTTTTTTATTATTATTTGTCCCTTGCATTTCAAACTTTTTTTGATCCATTGTCTGTCATATGCTACTGTTCTGGTTTGGTAAATTTGGGGCTTTGTTTTTCCTGATTTTCCCAGTGTTGCTAAAAATACAGTGTAAGGAAAAGCCTACAGTGTAACCTCTAATTTCTGTGGTGTGAGGGGAGAGAAGCAAATGTAAAAATTTCCAACCGGTATCGTCATTACCAATATCATATGTGGAGAAAAGCAATTAAATGTTGTACAGACTCCACTGGGTGAAGATCATTAGCCAGCACCGGTGGGAGCAGATGGGAATGGCTGTCTTTTGCTAATAGATCTTGTGCGGGATGGCTCGAAATTAGGGGAGGTTTTCCCTAGTGCCCGAGTGCCTGCATGCACACCTGGCTCTCACTGAGCACATTTCTGAGCTGCCTTCTCTGTGGTGCCAGGCACCCTCACCTATCAGTGTCCTGAATTTGTGCATTATGGATGTCTGTCTGCTCCCATCATTGAGTACAACCCTGGAGTACTTCTTGTGCTTTACATCTGTTCCATCCCATCTGTGCCCTCTGTGGCCTTACCCACAGTAGGGTAGACTGGGTGACTCTTAAGTCACTTAAGTGACTCTTAAGATGTAAATGTTTTGGAAAAACCTGGCTGCTAAGTCATCTCAGGTGGGCAGCAGCTATGATCCCTATTCCTTGGATCATGCACCGTAGTAGGTTTACTTCCTCTCAGCTGATGCTGTGGCTGGGGAGCTCCAGTTGGGACGCCAGAGCTGATGACCTAAAGCAGATCTCTCTGCAGGAGAAGGTGAAAAGGCTTAAGTCTGCCAACCTGCCCTGCAGAGCTTTTGTAAGTCATGTAGCTGCCTGCTGACAACAACTGTGTGTCCATCACCCAGCTCCTGCCCTTCCAATATGCTGGTTACAGGGAACAACACCTGAGGTCTCAAGGGGTCACTCGGGCTCCAGAAATGATGTATGGGTGATATTTTTAAAAGCTCTTTTGGGACTTGGGAGGACACCCTCTTTGGCTCTCGCTGGAATACGTGCTCTCAAGACATCTCATTGCTTTTGGAAAATTTGCCTTATATTTGGAAGTACAAGTTAACTCAGCAATTCAGGTAATTTAGGAAGGGCCAAATCTTGAAACTTGCTACTTGTTATAATTGCCTCACAACAATCTTATCATCCCCAGGCTGACTGCTTGTGACAGTAACCTTATATGTTCATCATATTAAGTAGTAGTAGACTAGTGGATTTTGGGTCTGCTGTAATAAACCGTCTGGATTTGGTTAGCAAAGTGGGGCTAACTCGTTGGCTTTCCTGACTGAGCATTTAAAGACCTACTCAAATATTTCCAACAAACAGAATCATTCACAGCACCACATCAGGGGAAAAGCAATTCAATATGCTATAGATTTCCCTGGATGAAGATTCAGTTTTTCCTTTGGAACAGCTCAAGGACAAGATAGAACTTCATGTGTATCTGATACTATTATGTGTGGTTGTAAATGAAATTATTTTTAAAAAGTGTCTGAAGGAGGCTTTATCTGAATTTTTTTTCTCTACTGGTAGGTGCAGGTGTATAGCAGCCCTTTAACATTGTCTCTTTCCCTTCCTTTCAGATTCCTCAGGAGGTATGTAGTCTCTGCTGAAGACTTCCAGCCTCCACTTGGGCACTTCCTCTTGCGCTGGAGAATTTAGCTGCCAAGGAAGACTTCTTCCTTACTAATGATATCTCTTCTGGAGAGCTTTGCCCTTGGACCACTGGACCAATATCTCAAGCTCTGAATAACCATTTCCAAGGGACTGGGGCACAAGGATTTATTACCGATGTCTGACTGCCAGTCTTGATCTCATTTATACTTGTTGAAATTTGGCGTCCAGGAAGTTTGTACAACCGAGGTCAGAATTTGTCTGTTTAGTTCAGGTAAAGGCAGAACAGGATCTCTGCACTCTAAAACTGAGAAAATGTAGCTAATATTGTTTAGAAGAAATGCCAAGCTCTGTGGCTCCATTCCTTTGACAGTTCTGAGCTGGGGCTCCTGGTAATGAACAAGCCTTGCTCAACCTTCCCTAATCCCCCCAGATGTCAATACTGAGGCAAAGAGACTTTTCATTGCTGAAGAAAGAGACCCCAGGGGTGTCTGGCAGTAGGAATAGCCTGTACTTATTACTGAGATCAAGCAGCCTATGCTGCCAATTTTTCCTTGGCTTTTCAGCCCTTTTTTCTCTCTCAGTAAATGGATGTGTGGCCATGTAGCAATTAACTGTGTTCTTTTAGCAGCCTTGCAAATGCAAAGGGAAAATGAACTTTATATATTGGAGAAGATATGGATCTGTCTTCTTAACCTTTGCAGTTCCACTTAGCTTAATATTGAGTGAGGGGAAAGGATAGGGCTGTTGAATAAATACCAAATTCAATCTTATCTCAGAACAAAAGAGGAAAAACCTGCATATTTTTCTACAGTTTACAACAGAAAACCCGAATGATTATACAATGTTTGGTAAGATTTTTGTGTGCCCTGGTCTTAGACAGACAGAAACCTTATCCCTAAGCAATGCTTCCCATCCTGCATCAGCCACACAGCACTTTTTTGTGTGTCGCTGAATCATACTTTTTGAAAGACATCTTTGTGGAGCAAAAGTCATGAATAGGAGTTTTATCGCGGGGATGTTGTTCTTACACTACTATTCCTTCTTATGTCAGTGTTCTATTTTATGAACTGTGCAATGTTTAACTTCCTAAAGAGTATATTGGTAGTAAGGATAACTTAAATACTGTTTTCCACAAGATCCAAATGAATATCCTTAGTATTACTAATAGAAGTTGGGGAAATCACCTAATATGGCCCCAGAAGTCTCACTCTTGTGACTACTACTTTGTCCTCTTTACTGCTCTTTTCTGTCTGTTTGAAGAAATCAGAGACTACAATTCCTGTGCAATTAGGAGATTTATTCCGTGCCATAAACTGCTCAAAAATATTCTGAAAATTAAATTTGTCCACAAGCTGCCCATGAAAGCAAAAAAGGCTCAATGCACGGATAATTTACAGTGTAGTAATTTGATCGGATATGAGCACACATTATGATACTTTTACTTATTTTACGGTACCAAGTGTAAAGAGGCATGTGAAAAGATAATCTTTATAGAGGAAGACTCTTGCCCCTTCTAATTATCTGCCTGTTTCCCATGACAGAACCCTGGTGGTTTTCTTTTGTGCCATCCCTCACGGATTTATTATTTTATGCGAAGAAAAGCTTGAGATGGCTTTGAAGCGCTGAAATCGAAATCGGGTGGCTGGCTTACCAGGGAACTGCCAAAGCGTTTCTAACAAAAGCACATTCCCCACAGCTGGAAAACAGCACAGATGTGCACGCAGGCCGTGCTTTCTTTGCAAGGCACCAGCCAGCAGCCCGGACTGACCCCTACGTGAACCTGCGCGAGGTCTCCAGCCGCATGACGCTGCCCCGGGGACAGTATCTCATCGTGCCCTCCACCTTTGAGCCCTACAAGAACGGGGAGTTCTGCCTGCGAGTTTTTGCTGAGAAACAGGCTAAATCACAGTGAGTGGCTTCCCTGCAAACTCCCCGTTCTGCTGGGGAGGCACGCAAAGGAGAAGGTCAGGTGTTGCACCCACACTCTGGGCTTCATCTCTTGTCTTAACCAGGAAAAGAGGCCCATTTCCAAAACCCATTTTCTCCACGGTCTACCATGGTGACCACACATCCATGGCAGATGGCTCTTTGGAGTCATGGCTCTTCAGAGGTGTCTCCTAAGGACCCAGCTGGGAAGAAGATCCCTCAGCTCTGTGAGGGAGAAGTTCCCATAATGAAAGAGTGCAGGATTTGAGAGTATGATGACGATGAGATGACTTTAGAAAGGGCTGTATCAGTAGCAGCCATTGGATGAAAAAACAGGAGTCTGGATGGAAGGCAAGAGCAGCAAGGCTGGATTTCCCATGGGAAATATCTTCAAAGAGTTGGGGCAGGCAGAGGTGGGATGGGAAGCATGGAAAGCAGAAAACCTGGGGGCTTGTTCTGTGCATTTGTTAACACCTTATAGTTAAACAGCTTTTTTTTTTTTTTTTTTGCTAATTATTTTAAAGGCAAGACTTTAAAGTAGACTCATAATTTCTGGTTGTTTAATTTTTTTTCTTTTTTTTTCCTTAGGATGATGGGTGATGAGGTGTCTGCAAAACCATATGAGGTTAGATGCCCTAACTGGGCAGAGTTTCCCTTTATTATGTGGGAGTTAAACAGGGGGAAGATTTTTATTTCTCACTTGAGCTGTGATTACAGAATGTTTTTGTGCTGAGGAGAAATATTTTTTGCTCGTGGGGATTTTTTGCATATATCCATGTCTTAGTTTCACATCCATTTTCATGTACATGGGCCATGTGGCACAGAAACTTCACCCTTGTAGACTGAGCTGGAACACAGTAGAGTGTCCTTACCTCCAGCATAGGTAGGAGAAGGTGGAGAGGGCACATTTCCATAGAAACAAACAGTCTTCCTGAAGCCTGGGAGAAGCTGCAGAAGGCTTCCAAGGAGCTGCTGAATTGTTCTGGCCACATGAGGCGACATTTTCACAGCAGCTGTCTTATGAAACTGCCTTGGTAACAGAAGAAAACTTTCTCATCAGCCTTAGCAAGTATTTGCTCTCAAACTATGCCAGCCCCGGCTGCTCATGACTTAAATAGTGCCTCAATTTTGCCATTGCTGCCGAGCAAGTGCTCATTTTCTGTTGCTGTAAATAAGCTCCTTTACAGCATCTTTGCATTATCTACAGCTCCCTTTCTAGAACCACCTTGTTAACCACTCTCTTGGCCATCCCTTTCCTCTAGCCTCATGTCGATAACAAAGATATAGATGATGAGTTCAAGACTCTGTTCCAAAAGCTCTCTGGAGAGGTAAGTGGATTAAAGTGAACAAAAAAGACCGAGACCTCTCTGTTATGATTATACAAATATTTGACTTGCCAATTCCTTTTACTGTCTGTTCAAAAAACCAAGTATTTCTCCCCTTTTATTAACTCACAGCTTCAGTTCAGTTTATTTTACAATAGAGAAGGTTTTCTACATTGTTCCTCTTATTGGTGCAAAATGTGATTTTTTTCCCCCTTGGTAATGCAAGGCGGGGAATAACTTTGAAAATAGGGGTGATAGGAGTGAGGACTGTGAAAATATTATCCCAGGGTGAAATAAATTACCTGTGGAGTTATCGTATAATTCTGACAATTGCTTGGCTGGCCAATTCCTTCCTTTTTGTTTAGCCCCAGGAATCAGAAAACTGTTGGCTGGGCTTTTTCTCTACTTAATTTATTTGAAAAACAGTATCTACAAAGCCCTGCTGTGTTAGCCTGTGGCTGTCACGTCAGATTTCCTCTTAATGAACAGGTGGCCACTGCTGTTGTAGAGGGAAAACATCTCTTTAGGAAGACCTTTCTGTGTTTTGAGAGGGCAATTTTAGAATTGTTTGGTTGTAGTTTCCGTAAGCCCTGAAAATCTCAAATGTTTTCCTGAACCTTTTTATCCAGTCAAACCTTTTAAAAAGTTGCCATTTACTGGATCATGTCACCATGGCACCTAGCAAACCACTTATTTCCTGGTCGAATGTCTAGGAAATATGGTTGGTTTTGAAGATCTTCTCCCTGTGATAGCTGAGGGTAAATGTGAAGGGTTAGAAAAAAATTAAGGGTTTACACACCTTAGATTTGGAAGGGAAATAGTCTCTGGATGTCTGATAGCAAATCAGTATAGCTTGTTTCAAATAATTTTTGTGTTAACAGCTAAAGTATGTTTTGTTTTCTGTCCAGGACTGTGAAGTAACTGCAACTGAACTTCGAAGGATCTTGAACCGGGTTTTGGCGAAGAGTAAGTGACATTATGTACTTCCCATTGGACGGAGCTGAGAATGGGATCTGTGCTAACAAAACCCAGCTCTGTCAGCTAGAAGTGATTAAAAACTGAGTTTGTGTCTGGTCCCAGCTGAGTTTCTCCTGGCTTGTTGAACGTCTAAATATGGGGTGGGGTGGAAATACTGCCTGGTGCTTCCCTTCCAAACACTGCCAGTGCATGTTCTGCTGAGGCACAGCATTCCCTGTGCTTTTCTGGGAGGATCACCATGGGCAATGTTATTATGCTGCTGCATGACTTCTGTGGACAGATAGAGGCTCATCACCACCAAAAGCAGTAACATCCTCTCCCACTGTGAATAAAAAAGCTGTATTAATCAACTGAAAGGATGTAGTGGAAGAAATGGCAAAACATTTACTTTGCTGCCAAGATTTTAAGGTTGATATCTCCTGCATGGTCTGCAGAAAAGTATTTGTCTCAAAGTATTTCTGACTTGGACTTTCATAATTTCCTTTTTGTACAGGAAAGGATGTTAAAAGTGATGGATTCAACATTAACACTTGCAGGGAGATGATCAGCCTTTTAGATGTATCCTTTGAATGTCATTTCATCACCTTTAAAGTTTCTGGATCTCTTTTGCAAAACCTCCTGACAAGCTGGGCTAGGTTTACACTTCAATTGTCCAGGCACATGGCTGGGTGCAAAAAATTCAGCCAATCACTTCTATCAGCTCAGGGTGGCAGAAACCTGAACCATTTAATCATCGGCTGCTTCTCTCACCGCATCTCTCTTTGCTTAAACTTTTTCCTAAATATAGAGAGGAGAAGAAGTAGGGCCTTTATGCCTGGTTGCACCTGTGGAGTTCCAGGTGCATACACAGCATGCTTGGCAGGTTGCAGCTTTTCAACACATCCTCAGCTGCTGTCTCTGAGTCAGGTCCTGCTTACAGAGCACCGAGCTCACAGCAGCAGGGACAGGCTGTGCCTGTTCCCAGGGGGAAGGCTACAAGTACAGGCTGTGCCTTCCTCCTTTCTGCAGTGCTGGGAGGACACTTGGGAGCCTATAAGGTTTGAGTACCTGAAGGAAAAGGAGAGGTCAAGACCTCTGCCCAGTGCTCCTTTGCACTGGGAGGGTGAAGAGCCATGCTGCCAGGCTCTCCATTGGTGTTAGTCTCATGGCATGGCTGTATTGAGGCCAGTGGGGATTCCCTGTGGATCTTGTGGATAACTGGCTGTTAGGAGAAGTGATGCTATTGCCCTACACTCCCCAGGCTCCCAACCTAATGGGGTAACTCAGTAAGTACAAGTGTCATGGCATCCAAATCCCTGTTTCTGCATGACTTTCCATTGGAAGGGACGTTCAAGGCCCTGAAGGACAAGGGAGAAGACTCTGTAAACTGCTACTGACTCTCTCTTCACTTGCAGTTCCTGCCTCTGGTTTCTAACAATTGTCTGCTGAAAGGCCAGGCCCTTTTCCCCCTAAGGACTCTAATCTATGGTTAAGTGTACAAAATGTGAGCGGTTTTAATCGTGCTTATATATTTAGCAATCCCATATATCATTCCTTGAGAGTGAAGATAGCGTAGAAATTCTTGGCATGCCTTTAGCCTAGCAAATGTGGAGCTGTGGGCATGTCTGTGGGAGATGGAGATGCATTACAAATGAGAACTAAACTGGCATTAAGATGACACTGTGATGGGTGATTTGTTTTTATCAGAACTGATTGCTCTCCAGTTTTGTTAAGAATAAAGGAATCCTGATTTTTGAACTATGTCTTAACATGGCCCAGAGTGATGGGACTGGCACCTTGGGACTTACAGAATTCAAGACACTTTGGATGAAAATTCAAAAGTATTTGGTAACATAACATTTCTGACTCTATCCCCTTCCCTCCCCTCTCAGCTCTGAAGTACAGATCCAGAACTGAGATAGAGTTAAACCCTCACAGGCAGATATAATTGGAAGCCTTCCTGCTCAGGGCTGGAGTTTGTTCCAGGGCTCTGAAACACCTCTCACTCAACAGGGCACAAACAAATTCTCTTTCACCTTGGCCCCATCACTCTCCATAATTTGCAATACCTTATGGAAAGACAGATTAACTCTCTTTGATTATTGGCAAAGACAGCTCTCTATGCTGCCTGCTCTATTAAAGCTCATATGAACACATCTTAGCTGTTGCAATATGTTGCATTGCTAGCTGAGCATAAGCAAACACAAGAAATGTATTTTTAGGACCTACAAAGAACTGGCTTTGTATTTTTGAAATCTTGTAGAACTGCTGAATTGTTTTTCTGGTAGAGGATTTAATATCCCAAGAAGTTCACCCAGAATCAAGCAGTCTAAATGAAGGTCAGGTTTGGACCTTCTTGGTGTGACCACATCCCTTTCAGGCAAGCCTGCTGCCACCATACTTGATGTTGCTGAGCACTGAGCATCTGCCCTGGAGTTCCATGGAGAAATATTGGGTTCATGAAGACCCAGCTCTGTCCTAAGGCTTGTCAGAAAAGCAAGCCCTGAGACCCAAATCCAATATTAACTGTAGGTCTGTGTGGCTTCTAATTCTGGATAATAAACCTGCTGGCGGTAGGAAGCATCTGTCATCTCGTCTGAAATGTTGAGCAAGATGGACTTGATCTGTTGCAGTGTTTGCCAAATGATAGGATATTTTCCTCAATGGCCTGTCTGCCACCATGTAATAGGAAGGCAGGCAAGCTGCCAGCCCATGGGAACGTGTTTCCCACTCTGCCTGGCTTGCCAGTAGCTGCTTGAAATGTTTCCCTTGCTCGTTAGTGTTTCAAAGAGTAGGAGCTTTCGCTGGTAGGGGCAGTCCCTGTCCCAGCCATCGGTGGGCACAGCAGTGACGATGTGAACATGGCAGAGGTGGGAATGATTGTCCTGGCGCTGATTAGCTACAAAAGCAGGGAGAATGGCAGGGCATGGGCTACAGGGTGGGCTAGCAAACCAAGGCTAAAGCCTAGAGGAGCCCTCGGGGTAGCTCATTGTGGCTTGTAGCCCCTGATGAGACCTGCGCTACCACGTCTTCATGGCTGCTGTGAGCCAGCTGTGCCAGCCCAGCCTGCCTCCCAGGCCCACAGCATGGCATTGCTGCAAGAGCACACACTCAAGTGCCCTCTCCCAATCCCTCCTTCCCCTCTTAAAACAGGCAATCTATAAGAAAGTGGACAGTGACTACTCTGGTACCATCGACTCCCATGAGATGCGAAATGCCCTCAGAGAGGCAGGTGAGCGTGCTGCTTGGGGACACCATCGGATCACCAAACATTGGGAGAACAGCCATTTTCATGGCTTTTCTTCTCTCCTGTCACCTAGATCACAGCGTTGCCAGTGCCATTCTCCCTTCCTGACGGTCACGCACTGCAATCCTTTTGCTCTTACGTACATCAAACCCCATCCTCTGTTCTGCATTATGAACCGCTGGTACTTTTGTCCATGCTGTGACCGTTGCTTATCCGTCTGATTATTACTCGCTCTATTTTTTGCTTCATTATTTCCTAATCTAATAGTTGTCTTTCAGAGCTATGCCCCAACCCTCTTTTTCCTTCATTTCCTCCCACCACCTTTCTCTCCTCTAGAGAAGGTACAAGCCTGATCAAGGCATGCCCCAACGATGTCCCCTCTGATGTGTTCACTTTTGGAGCAGAGCTTGCCAGCTAAGGGGCATGTAGAGGAGCACAGTTTTTTTTATTTGTCTTGTGCTTAGTGGATTTTATGTGAATGATCCAGAGACAGAAATAGCATGAATATGGGCCTGAATAGAGCCCAATGTGTTATGTGAGCAATTGGCTCTGCTGCAATCACTGCTATTCAGCTGCAGTGCCAAGACTCACTAATCAGGGGTTTATCTGGGGAACATAGGACTGGTTATGCTGTGAAACAATGTGAAATATGCGGTCTGACAAAATGCTGTGGGAGAACTCTGCCTCTCTTCACCCAGCACAATGGGCTTTGGAAAGGACCCACAGAGGTGGGTGTGGGAGTCCAACAGACCTTCTGGGAGGAATAGTCCTGTCCTTCAACCTGCAGCTGCAGCAGTTCACGGTAAGTCACATCCAAGACAGCAGATTAACCTGCTGTGCCAGTGACTCCCGCTCTCCTGGCCCTCAGGTTTCAGGCTCAACGATGAGGTGCAGCACAGCATCGTCACCCGCTACGCCTGCAGCACCAAGCTGACCATCGACTTTGATGGCTTTGTGGCCTGCATGATCCGCCTGGAGAGCCTGTTCAGTGAGTGCTCAGGGGCAATTCCTAAAAACTTTGGGGTTGCCTTAGGTATTTGGTGTCTTTTAGCTGTGAATGTAGCAAATTGCATGGAAAGGTCAGGATGCCAGCAAAATTGTGTCTGTTGGAGAAAGCAGCAGAGAAATAGCAAAAGCCTCTCTGTCTGAATAACCGTGGGGAGCAGGGGACATGTTTCCATAACACACCATTCTCTTTACAGATGTGCTTTACAGACATCAACAGCTTATGGTCAGTGCTCTGGCTCCCCCATTGTCCCAGCTCCGACAAATGGGACCATTTATCACTTGCAGTCCGTGCTCAGACCTGATTTACAGGTTTGTCCCTGGATCGTGCCAGATGCCACCACATCAGATTTTATAGTTGTCCTGCTGCCAACTCCCATTTTGCTGCTGTAGATCTATTCTAGCCCATGAAGCAGCTTAGAAATTATTTGTAAGAAGAAAGAAGAACAGCTGTAATATTATCTTACAGGACCAGTCTAAATCTCCAGTAGATCATGGCAAAAAGCCAGACCTTTACATTTTGTCAGACAGTGATCCTCTACATGCCAGGATCTGTGGTTTATATCCAGTTTTTTTTCCCCACTCTTCTACATTTCAGAAGTGTTCCATCTCCTGGACAAAGACAAGAATGGAGTCATCCAGATCTCTCTGCCTGAGGTAAGGCTGTTCAGATTGAGATACCACCTGATGAAACTGCAGCAATAGACCACACTAAAACACATTTATTTAAAATCACTATTATAAGTGATTTAATCTCTCTTATAAGAGAAACATGGTAGTGATTCAAAGGGCAAGTTTGTTTATGTGAAAATGTTCTTCAGCCCACAAGGCCTGTCTGAATTAGTAGAATGAACTTTTATCTTTCTATGAGCAAAAAAGTAAAGATACCTTCAAAACTCCCAAGGCTGATTGAGAAGATGCTTACACAGTGCATTTCACTGTCTCTTTTTAGAGGGCAGTGGTCAATTCATTAGAAAACACACAGCAGGGAACCCTTCTTGTCTGGCAGAGAATGTACTGATCGACCTGCCAGAATTAGAACCACTTAAGATGCCAGGTCTTTTTTTTCCCCCACGTTGTTTTTAATGCAAATTTTTCCTGTTGTAGCTGTTGTAAAAGCGATCAGCTTGAGCCTTCCCTTTGCAGAATACAAATATATCTCAGGAAACAGCTGGAAGGAGCCCCAAGAGGTCCATCCAATTAGTCCTCTCAGCTGAAGACTGGCTCAAAGGGAGGAGGATGGCTAGGAAGCCCTGTGACCCTCAGTCACAGTTAGTTAAATCTAGCTGAAATTGTACATTGCATACTCCTACCCTAGAGTTCCTCAAGGTTGAAAGTTGAAGCTTTCTCCAGCTTGCCCTGTAGAACTCATCTTCCTTTGGAAGAGACCCAACTTGCAATATTTGAGGTTGATCCTGGCAAGAGATTTCTCTGAAGTTCCAGAGCAGATGGATCCTACACGTATAAGAGATTAAAATGCAACTCCAGCCTTTCCCAGCTTGTTCTCCCAGAGGCATGGAAGAGTGCCCCAGTGGCATCCTGTAGACCTTCCAGATGCCCTGACTCCTTGTTCTGTTTCTCCCTCAGTGGCTGTGCTGCACACTGGTTTGAACCACGGTCAATCAATTCAGCAGAGACCTCTGAGGCTCTTCTGAGCATGAAACCACTTGTTTGGCATCTCCTTGTTGTGAAAAACAGAAAGAGAAACTTGTTTTTATTCCTGGCAAGTTATTTTAAGCCAATAAAAATGCTCTCCTGTCAGTTATAAAATAAATGCATTCTTAAACAAATAAAGAAACCCAAGAATGACCTCATTTACTTTTCTTGCCCGAAGAGTATTGCTCTGTGCCATGCTGAAATTTCATGAATTTTGACTTAACACAGATGGACCCAGGTGGCTTTGGTTTGACTTCTGACTGTGCAGCAAAGTTCAGCAGCATTCAAAATCCTGGAAGGGATCTCCATCGCTGCAAAATCCAGCATATGTTTTACTCCATGCTCAAGAGTGTGGGCAAAATTTATGTTGCTGCCCTGGCAACCTCCCTTCGCAGACAATTGTCCGCTTTGGCTGTGCCAAGTGTCTGCAGAAGCTGAGAGTGAGAAGCTTGGAGGCAGATGCTGAGCTGCTGAGAGCACAGAGGATTTGGGCACAGACACAGCCCCGAGGATGAACTGGGAACCAGGAAAATGTCTCGGCTCAGTCCTCCAGGAGGAGGAGAGAGGATGGAAGGTCATATGCAATTTTCTGCAGTTATTTCAGCTGAGATGTTCTCCTATGAATGCTTGTCCGTATGCATGCCAAAAGATGGGATTTGGAGCTTTAGTTCACTGAGTGACTGGAGCTCAGAAGCTCATGAAGGCAAGAAACAAAAAAAGCATGTGTAGGGGGTCTAGCAGCCTGAGTATGCGAGGGATGTGCTAATGTGGATTGTGACTTAAAGAAGAAACTGAAGCTAACTGGCTTCAACTGTCTTAAACTTTGCACTGGCTCACAGTGCTGTGCTTTTCTAAGACCTTGTAAAACATTTGTCCTCTTAAAAAGAGCTCCGCTCTACATTAAATTTCATGGTATTATGAAGAGTATTATAGCAATGCAGGCAAGATAATCTAGCACTCTGTATTAGCAATCAGAAAATATTTCTGGAACTTCCAGTAACGATCTGACAAGACCATGCCTGTCACGGTCAGTGACACGTCTTGACACTTGTCCCTGGGAGCGGAAGGAGTGCAGGCTGACATCTGTGTCCCCAAGGCAGATGTGTGGCCAAGACTCTGTCCTCCTCCCTTTCTTCAGTGCTATGTTTGAGAGGCTTTTCTCCACACCTGCTGGTTCCTAAGCTCTTTCTTTGAGCAGGAACAAAGCTGCTGTTTGATTCCCATCTCTGAACACAGAATGCCTTGTGACAAACCCCACACCTCACACGTCCCAGTATTTCTTCTTGCTGCTGGCCACAGCTGTCTGACTAAAAGGGATGCATGACCTGTGTCAGTGCACGAATCTGCCTTTCTAATTGATGTCCTCTGCCAGTAAAAGAGAAATAAATATTTAGTTCTGGTTGCAGGATAA
This sequence comes from Melanocharis versteri, assembly GCA_013397845.1. Lineage (NCBI taxonomy): Eukaryota > Metazoa > Chordata > Aves > Passeriformes > Melanocharitidae > Melanocharis > Melanocharis versteri. The sequence continues at coordinate 125,789 of VZTG01004873.1, read as the reverse complement.
AAGCAGCTGGAGTAGGAACCACAGGCTTTCCCCTGCTGTCCCTCTGCACATATCACTGGCCACGACTTGTGTGCAGCTGTTGTAGGTTGCCACCAGTTTCTCCTGGCAGATATTTGCCTGCTGACCAACAACAGACATCTATGTACCTCCACTTGCCTGGAAGACAGAGCTACCTTGGGCAATCTGAACTCTCCAAAACCACCAGAAAATTCTGGTGATTGCTCTGCCTCTTCAGCAGGACGAACGTGTCCTTCCCTGCCCTACATCTTGCATATGCAACACGTCTCCTTGCTAACCATGCAGCAGGGTGAGCTGGCTGCTTGCAGCTTCAGATTTGCTTTCTGCTCACATGCGCTATTCATGAGTTCATTCCAATTATGGTCAGAGAGGCCTCTCTCCACAGGGCTGGGAAAACTCAAACATATGCAGAAATCCATTGCATGCTCCCACTTCTCCTTTTACAGCAAGCCAGATGCCCCCATCACAATAATTCTCACACTTATCTCAATGGCTCTCACCCTTCTGTACAGGATGGGCAGAGTGCTGCACTCCATCTTCCTTTATCTTTGGGAAGCAGGCAGCTCCAGAGGAGCCACCTCTTCTTTCATTTGTTCTTTGAGCACAGCACTTGGCTATCAGGTCTTAGAGAACAACTGCTCAAAAATAAGCCTTTTCATGGGATTGAATGCGCTTCTTCTTTTTACTTGACGCGTCTGCAAAAAGATGATTAATGTCCACCTGATTTTCCTTCCCTATGGTGCAAGCTGAGCAAACGTCTGCACTCATCACTTCTCCCAGTTAGTCCTAATGGGGCTAAAATAGCTTTTGACTAAAATGCCTGCAGCAGCTCCTGTGGAAGCAGTGGGGCATGGTGAGCTGAGCCAGGGCTTGGGCATCTGGACTCTCTGCGCTCTTACACTCTGCATGTTGGCTGTGCTTCATTTTTGGAGCTGTGAAGGGCTGCAGCTCTCCTTAGATTTGAGTAGCTCAGTCATGGGGAATTACAGTGCAGGCAAGGCACAAAGGATCATGAATTTGAGATCTGTTCCCTGTCACAATGAGAACTGTGCTGTGTGGCATTCTCAGCACTTTATAGATACGGCAGGGCTAAAGAGACTCTCACAGAAACTCTGTTACAGCTCTTCATATCTTTCCTTTCTCTCTCCACTTGCCCACAGAAATGTTTTCCTCTGCACTGCAGGCTCGTGAACTGGAAACTTGAACTCTGTACACTGCTCTGGTGAAATGAGATTCACATTAGACCACATTCAGAGTTCCAAATGCCTTGTGCACTAATTGCTTTGTGGTTGCCTATAGAGGAACTTCCCGCGGGTATAAATCCTACTCCATCAGCATCTGACTCCAGCTTTGCACCAGAGTAAGTGGACAGGACAACCACAGGTATTTGAGATTCTGCCTGTGAGCTAGGAGAATAAAAAGAATCAACCTCGTATGTGCAATTATCTGTCACCTGTTCATCCTCCCAGAATGGGAGATTTACAGGGGGATCCCTCCTTTCCATCACTGCAGGCTAATGATCAGATCCATGGCTTATGAGTAAGCACAGAAGGAGCAGTCCTTTACAAATTCCTTTTCAATCTTTATTTTAGAACAATCCTGCTGAACCTGACTCAATGGTATGTTTTCATTCTTCCTTTCCATACAGTTCAGACAACCTGGCAGGCCTGGAAGCTCTGAGATACTGTAGGCACATTCTTCCTTTCCATGTTATTCAGGATGCAGCCAACACCCCAGCCTGCTATTGTTGTTATCCCAGGCTAAGCTTATAGACTGGAGATTCAAATTCCATAAAAGCAGGTAAGAGTCTGGGTGCAAAAGGAACCCAAATTCCAAAGCTTTTGAAGTTTCTCCACCACTAATGATGTCCCCAGCGATAGTTAATCTTAAAGTAGTGCCCTGCTCCTGCCTGACAAGCTTGTTGCCATGGTGTCTGTCTCTCTCTGTATAACTGGCACGTACAGCATAAAATCCTCTCTTTCTTTAATAGAGCAAATTACTTCACTTGTTACTGTTGGCCACTCATTAACTCCTTCCTCAGTCTTTGAAATCTTCGATGCAGCTCTCACCTGACTTGCACTGTGTGGGCAGGAGGTGCTTGGGGAGGGTTGTGTGCAAAGACAAAGAGCATGCAGCAGAAAATAATCCGTAGGGACGTATCTGAGGGATGGACTCAAGAAGTACCTGGACAAACGCTGGAATAACAGCCAGGAAGAAGCTGAATGAAACAGCTTTTTGTCTGTTCTGGAGCTGAACCATGTCAGGAACTGGAGAAAATGTGTTCTTCTGTAACCCTACAACTTTCAGGGAAGAAGACATGTGCACTCCCTTCCAAATACACAGGGCTGACTTGAAAAAAAAATGCTCTTCTGCTATTTAGAAAACTCTGTAAAACATTGGTAGTTTTGTCTATTTACTCACCTATAAACATGTAAAAACTACATTGTCAGCTCAAGGAGTGATTAAGGTATTTCCTCTAATCCACTTTTTATTCATTCAAAAAAACCACAAACCACCAAACTCAAAGGTATTTTCTTTAAGTTCCAACTAGCTGGTGTGCTCCTCAATGTGATCCCTCACCAAATTAGGTTTTCCTAGGCTAGTTTCAATGGTGTAGCTTGATTTCGCTCTTAGAGAGAAGATAACAGTGAGGGCCTTCTTCTGATGTCGTAAAGCATTTCAGGCTTCCCTAAATTCCCATATCCTTTTTGATAGTCTCTTTCTTATTCTCCTAAATGCACAGACTGTCACATTTTTATCTCTGCTGTATGCTTCTTTTCAGCTGATACAGTGAAATGTTTAAATGTTCCTTTGTTATATGTAAAAAACCACTGAGGCTGGTTTTGAAGGGGAACTTTCATTATTGCCCTCAGTTGTTCACTCCCTGCCAGTCAAGACACAAGCCATACCCAGATAAGAGGGTCTGTTCTGTGCTCCAGACCTGCCACATCACCACCAGTTCCTGAGGTGGAGCAGCAGGAATAGCTGCAATCACTGGCAAGCATCACCCAGATGCTCTGCTGAGGCCGCTTTGAAGCAGCTCACAGAACACAGGTACATGGGGCACAGAGTCCCCACAGAGTCCCCTAGAAAACTTTTAGTCTGTCCACGTAGAAAGCACCACAAATCTTCCCAAAGATGTGTCTTCACTGCATCATAGATACATGGGTACAGTAAACACATTTCAATGTGAGTGGGTGTTTTCTCTGTGTCTTTGCTCAGCCCTGTGGCTCCACGGGGACACCACTGAACTTCCCACCACAATTGTCACTGCCCTGGCAGTGGCATCACCGACTATGAAAAGAAAATAAGCAACCAACCTCCTTGCCATTGAGGGCCTGTATTTAGACACAGAAACTGGTTTATTACCTAACCAGTAGCTCTCATTGCCTTTAACACCTCTGAAAAGAGTTGGGCTACTTGTTCGTCTGATGAAGCTTTCAAAGGAGAAAGAGTAGACCAAGGCAGCGTGATGCTGCTTTAATGGTAAAATCATCAGTGCTCTCTTTAGTAATGATAGGCATCCTTTTGCCACAGCTTAGCTACAGATAGCACAGAATTTGGCATTTCCAGAGATTTCTCATTTTTGTGTCTTGCTTTCTCTGCACACCTTACCTACTGGCCAGCACTCCTAGGCCAGTTCTTGAGTGTAGCTCTCTGGATACCAGGGCTTCAGTGTTACCTGTCTTTAATGTCATCCATGTAAACTTGATCAGGAAAGAAAATATTTCTTTTTATTTAAAGAGCTTTATTTGGTAATTGATATGAGTAAGATATGTGGCACAGTCACTAAGCCAGCCAGCTTAAAACTGCGTGTGTTTGTAAAACTGTGTGTGTTTTCCCAAGCTGTAATCACACTCTTAGACCACTGTGCAAATTTACCCAGTACACATACCAGAGCAGGTAGCATCTCTTGGGAGTTTAAAGGAGCTTTGTGACCAACACAGTTTATTTCAAATTGTGTTTTGTTACGTTTTAAAAGATCATCATATTTGCTCATTAATTTGCATGGAGTCGGAGCTCAGGAAATGCAGCGCTCATCAAACATGGGATTGATGACCAGTGGTGATTGCTGTTGTGGCAGGCAGTGGGGCATCCCACAGGGTCTCTGTGCTGGGATGCAGCAGCATTCCCAAGGGATATTCCAGTGTGTAGGTTGTGTCACATGAAGGATGCTCCCATCTGCCTTGAGTGAAAGAATCTTTGCTGGGGAAGCTTTGCCCAGCAGATGGCAACTGTGAATACAGGAAACTAGGAAAATGTTTTCAGTTTCAGAAAGAATCACCATCAAATTAATTAAACAGAAAAAAAAAAAGGAGATTAAAGGAAAAATGAGAAAATTATAAAGTACCGACCTGACCTCTAATTTGTAAAGCACCTTTAGCCAAAACCCCGAGAGAAGGAGCTATCTGAAACAGCAGTAGTAAACTTAATAATAATGAAGTTGATTCCAGCAGAGAGTGCCAGCTTTCTACATGTTAATTTAATTTGAACTCATCTCAGTTTTGGGTTGGGATTTTTGTGTGTGTGTGCTTTTATACATGCTGATAATGTTTGAATTGCAGACATGCTGATCTGGTGCATAAAAGCTTGAATAAGAAATTATCTAACCAAATTTTAGTGTGCAAGCTGACTAGAGTACAAACAATGAACAAGCTTCATGGAGAGAGAAAATACAATTAATTTCAGAGTTTACACCTTGCACTCTATGGTGATACCAGTAATATGAGTAAGAAGAAAAAAATAATGATTTTTAAAATGATGTGGGTTATTATTATAGATTACCCTGGCAGTGACAGATTTAATTTTGTCTGTCCTCATAAGAATCCTTGAGCCATCTCTCTCAATAGGATGCAAATTTTATTCTAGTTTAAAGGCTATCTCTCCTCAGTACCTGGTGTCCTATCACCATTCTGTGATATAATGGAACTATGTAATGGCAATGTCCTACTGTCACTAGGGATGCGCGTTTCTTTTAACACAAGGTCCATTTTGTGAATAACATATACATGAGCATGTCTTGAATAATCACAGTGTTTGTCAAACCATGGTCTTGCTTCTCTGTGTTCCTACACATACAACAGATGAAATTTCCTCAGATACGAGGAGGATGATTTTTAATTTTGTTTCAACCTTGTTTTCATCTGAATGAACTCTTCTGGCTTGGGATTCCTGGGAGAAAAAGGTAAGTAAAATACTGTTGGCCAGGTCTCATTAATTTCATTTAAAAGGAGCTGGTAACACAGTGATAGCTGGCTTGAGGATGCTTGATGTTTCCATCCCTAGGTACAAGATCATTTCATGGAGGGATGGAGACAGCTAAATCAGAACTCAGCTGGAGGAGGAGTGATCCTGGCTCGACTAAAGAGGTTCGCTGCATTGAGCAGAAAGTGCTGAGCATATTTTGATATTCGTTCTGATAGGCTGAAGTTTTCTGCCGTATGTAGTAAATTACACTCCATAACATAGGAGTGGTCAGTAGAGAAATCTGGGAATACAGCTCATTCAGAGGCACTGTAAAACCAATTATACCACCAGCAGATCTCAAAAGTACCACAGAGCTAGACAAGTCTGTCCTGCAACATGCCTTCAACCTGCACTCCCTACATCTACATCTAATTAATTTTCTTAATTGCATAACAGTGCTCTTCCTAATTACACTGGGGAACCACCCTTGGTTCTTTATCTATTGCTTAGATTATTCTGGCTCTCGTTATATCAGCGCTGTCCCCAGCCTAATTTTGTGCTAGCCCACACAGGCTGCCCGGGGAATGCTTGGCAGAGCCTTCAGCTGCTGCAGCGACATCTCCCAGGCCCAGATGGATACCCTCACTCCCACGGAGTTCCTGGCTGAGCAGGGCCACTGAAGCCGTGGGAGTTCTGTGGAGACACTTACTGCGTGACGGAAGGGCGTTGTTAAGATCTCCTGTGAACGAGAGCCAGAGGAAGCCATTGGCAGTGCACGTCCACAGTTTTGCTGGTCCTGCAATACCCAGGAGCTAGCTATGTGTTCTTCAGTATCATCTAATTTGGGGAATAAGTCTTTATCAGTAGATGGCATGCTCCGGAAACAAGGAGAACAGTCGCCCCCAAATGATCTGACAGACAGGAGGAACCTCCACCTCCAGACACCCCCATTTATCCCACCCTGGTAACTGGAATGCACAGGGGTGTAGGCAGGCATGCAATAAAACAATGCAAGAGTAATTATAACCAGCAGTAAAAAGCCAGGTAACCCAAAATCCCAGTGTGAGGAGTCTGGTTTCCAGGGAATGTCGCTGTTGGGGTGGTCACGACATAAAACAGACAGTGCCTTGGACAAGGGCAAAAAGCCTTTTTATTTAAACACACAGCTTCTTTTATACACTTTTAATGTTATCATTTGTGTTACATGTTTATTGGCTACTAAACTACTACAATATATTCATTGGCTATTATTTAACTACAATATAATACTATTGGTTACCTATAACATAAGCATTCAAGAATTCTTGTAAAACACTAGGTGCACAATGTTGCTGTATTTTTCTTTCTATTGTTTGAATTCCTTACTTCTGTTGACACCACATTGTCATGGGTAAAAAACTGATCATGTCTCTTCTCACGGGTCTTTTTCACGAATAGACGCTAATAGAATCTATATTTAACTCTGTGAAGCCTTCAGACCAGCTGTCGGCTCCTACAAGGGAACACACATCCCAGTGCTGCCAAATACATCTGCCAGGTAGTGGTGCACTTTCCCTTTCGCTCATACTGCAGTTAAATACCTGAAGTGTATTTATATGTATATAACCACGTCTTTCAATGGCACCAGTGTGCTTTAACACAGCATTGGTGCCTCTGGGTTTCCATCACTCCTGGCAAGTAGCTGGAATCTGGATCCTTTTGGCACTATCCCCATATTTTGCTGAAACGAGCCAAAAATTTCATAGTAATGCTTGGTAGATTTTGTATCTCTATTCCTCTTTTGTTTTCAAATTTTGTAAAACCTTAACTTCTTAGACAATGGCTTTGCCAGGAGCTCTCTCAAGAAAACATCTTCTGTACTGCAGGAGAAGAAGATGTTCAATATAATATTGAAGTAACACATTTAAACCTGATCAAAGGAGATAGATTTTACAAATTCTAACTAGAATGTCGAGCTTATTGTAACTGGATGTTGTTGGTCTGCAGTGTTTGGCAAGATGAGAAGAGGGACCAGACATTTGTATGGACAAAAGGGCAATCAGTGGTTTTGTTTCAATCTTTATTGCTAAACCAACTCTTGAAAAATTACAAAAGTTCATGATTTCAGGTTTTGAGCTGACCACTAATATTAGAGATTGAGAGCAAACTTGCTGTGAAGTTTAAAATAACCCTCCATCTGTGTGGCTATTCTGAAATACTCGATCTTGGACATTTTGAGACAGGATGGTCCACTGGATTGACCAGAGGTCCCTTCCAGGAGACCACATGTTACCTCAAATAGACTTGTCCCCATCTGCTGTGCAGGTACCACCAACACTTTGAATTTCACCCCTCTGGGTTGCCAGGAGCCTCCTGTCAGCTTCTGCTTTGCTGAGCAGAGAGGAGCTGACATTTCACAGAGCAGAAGGAACTTGTGCCCTCTCAGAAAGATTTCACTTCTCCTCCTCCTTCCTTTGCTGTTTTTACTGCATCCTAAATAATTGCTACAGAGTGGTAAGTCATATGTTTATTCTTTATTTATAGATTTATAAGGCAATGAAACTGCGAAAGGTATTTGCAAAGCCCAGTTCTGGCCAATTATTGAATTGGCTGAAGTATTTTTGGTTAGTAACAATTACTCTAAAGCAGAAGACAACTTAGAAAAGCATAGTTGGGTTTTTTTCTATAAAAATAACTTATGATGTGTGGGCTTGAGGGCACTAAGACATGTATTAAAATTATTTCATATAATCCTGGTCTCTGCCAATTGAGAAAAACCTCCCTGGGTCCCTAGGGCTCCCTTGGGAAGCACAGCATGGGGACAACCCATGGCTTTGATCTTCAGATCTGATGATAGCGGTGACTATAGACCCCAGACCACCTGAAAGCATCCCATCCTAACTCCTGTCTTCTAACACCTCTAGAAAATTACTTGTGGGATGGAGTAAAAAACCACTAGAATTTAAAAAGCTATCCTGACAGGGATCAGTCCCCAAAGGAGAAGCATCTGGGTGCCCAAAGGGACAAATATATCTGTCTGCAAACATGTTTCTTAGTGATGATGATATCCAAGTTGTAATGCTTCATTTTCATCTAGCCCTTTTAACACACTCTCAGCAACACAAGGCTTTGGCCTGAGATTTTCCCTGTCATCCATTCCCGCAACCAAGATCTGTGAGACAGATCTGCTTTCAAATTGGATAAGACGTGTACCAGGTGCCGCATCCATGAGCACTGCACAAACAGTGAAATCCAAAAATTGCCTTTCAGCACAGCCTGATTAAAACCAGTATGAAACAGCAGCAAGGTCTGCCTGAGCCTCCAGACCCATCTGATTGCTTTGGGATCTCTCTTGATATGTGACAGTCTGTTATGCTGGAATTGACACACCATGCATCTTGGTGTTGAGTTTTAGAAGAGAGTCCTCTTTTAAAAAGGAAAAGTTCTTCTGCATGCAGGCTGGCAGAGCCCTGTGTCTTCTGTCACCCACAATATCCATATAAAACTATATGCTCAGTTCCCAAGTGAAGGAGTTCTTAACTTCCTCAGTGCCACCCATCAGCCTGGGCAGATGTCCCAGACCATTGCATTGAATACAGGTTCCACCAAACAAAACAGGCCCTGATACCTTTTTCCAGCCTGGACCCTGAGTGGCATCTTTGCTCTAGGTGAATTTGCAGTGTATAAATGTTTGGGAACTCAGTACATGATTTCCCTGGTGATAAAGAAGGGAAATAAAATCTGGACCACACTTTTCAGGGTTTATAGGAGTAACAGGAATAAAAGGCAATAAAACATGAGTTATCACTGGAGTCACAAGCTTGACTCTAATACAAGCAAAGGTCAGATCAGCTAATAAAACAGTTCATTCTTTCCAGTTTAGATTAGGAGAGTGCTCTAATCCTCAAAACAACCTTGTCAAATACACTCACATATGCCAGTGGCTAGCCCTAAAAATAATAAACATGATTCATTTTAGATTTGGACATGAGTTTTGGACTATGAGGACCATGACTCAATACACAGGGAAGAGGCAAGGGGATGTAACCAGTTCCTACTCAGATGAAGGAGTTAGTGTCACTTGTTTTCAAAAGCAATTTCAAGGCTGGAACTGTTCAACTGCAGAGATCCAGTGAGTCCTTGTGCATGGAGGACTAGTGAAATGATACTGTGCCAGCTCCTTTTGGCAGGGCCTGGATATTTTTAAGCAGAGCTTTTCTGGAAGTTTTCTTTCCAGCTCAGTTGCTCCCAAGCAGAGGAAAGCTCCAGCTCCCCTCGGGCTCTGCTGTAACGTGCTCTTGTCTGTCTGGGGCGTGGTGCTGCTGGAGAGATACGGGCTCCCTGGGAGCTCAGAACAAGCTCTATCAGAGGAGAATCAAGGGGAAAGACCCTCACAGGGATGTCCGCACCATTTTAAAGGTCCTCTACTGAGAAACCTGCTTAAGAAACATGGCCAGAATGAGCCAAAGATGTAGAAATGATGGAGAGGTGTTGCAAGCGTCTCCTCTCCCAGAGAGGCTTGAAGTGACAGAGTCTGATCTAGCCTTGCTGTAATGGTCTCACTTTGATTGTTGAAATTCTAGTTAACACTTTTTTTTTTTAACGTGTGGAATTTATTATGTCCATTTCTATCCTGTATGTAGCACCTTCTGTCTTTAAAGAAACATGGACAGATTGCAAAAGCTCCTAGGTATTGATTTCGTTGACACTAAACTTTAAATTTGAGCTGATTTCTGGGCAAGTATAAAGAATATTGTGAATTTGTTTTAAAGAGAACTCAACTGAAACACACCAAAATCAGTAGGCACCATTTAAAATGGAACATAAGCCCTATTTGGATTTTATAGAAATACATGCCCTTTTCTCATTAGTAAAAAAACTGGAATGTGACAGAGGGCTCCATGATGTCTGAAAGGTCGATGAGAATAAAGCATTGCCTCTGGCTTTCCAGGTGGCTGCATCCTTTATTTCCAGCCAGGAAGGATGCCCCTAACTTTATATTCAGTACAGCCGTGGTGCCAGTGACTTCCACCAGTGGTGGAGCTGACATGAGTGCAGAATCAAACTGCCAGCACAGGATGGATCCCAAGCATGAGCCCAATCCCAGCTCACATCAACTGCTTTGATGCAAACCTCTACCCAGGGACAAGCTTTGGGTGAGCCCTGGCATGGGGGAGAGGAATCAAGGACTGACTCTGTGTGTCCTCTCACAGAATCACAGAATTATTTTTTTCTTGTTTGTTAAACGTTTTGTGAATGTGACCTGAACACTGCAAGATAAAGCTCAGTTGGGTAATTTTAATGAAATCTAGGAGGCTGGGAGAGAAAATTCAGGAGGTGTTTGAAGAAAGTGCTTCTATTTCACACTGTGTTGCAGCAGCTGAAATTAAATTCTGATTAATATTGTTCAAAAGCAGTATTAAGTGACTGTACTGACCTTTGATTGTCAGTATTTTTTTAATTTATGCCAGAGGTCAAACAAGTAAAAGACCAAGGAGATATGGCCAGGGGGCATGATGGGGAGAAAAAAGGGAAGGGGTATTAATGTAATACGTGTGGCATGTACATGCCTGCTATTTAACTGCAGTTCCTGCCTACTTCATACCCTCAGGCAGCCTGAAGCTAGCTAATAACCCTCTCATCTGGAGAGAAAACACAACACTGATCATCACAGTTTCACAAATAAGTAATTTTAAATTAATTATATCACATCCTAATAAGACCAGCTCTGATTGTCTCCTATCTTATCTTGGATTACTTTATCAGCATTGAATATATTAATTTTGCAGATAAACCTGTGAGTGCTTGAGCAGCAGCTGATGCTGAGTGTCTCTCTGTGTCACTGCCTGCACCTCCCTGACCTCCTGAAGTCCTGATGAACAAGGCTCACAGTGCAGGGTAAGCCAGGGAATTTTTCCCTTTTCATTTAGCACTGCCTGATGCCATCCCACACCTCCCCCACTGAGGTTGTTCCAGTCACCTCAGCTATTCCAGATTATCTCAAGGTTCAACCCAAATGCAAACCTGGAATTTGTGACTCAGCTCTCCTCTGTGCAGCTATGCTCCAAAGCAGCTCCCTCAACCATTTTGCTAAGCCCAGAGTCTGTTGGATGACAAAGCAGCTCCTTTATTTTGATATTCCAATGATATGAATGGCACAGACAAGTTGGAGAGAGGAGGGTTGCAGTAATGGTGAAGTACCAGAGTGGGCAGAGGGAGATCTTGGAAAGCTCTTAGCCTGCCTCTGTAACAGCTACTTGAGAAATGATCCTTCAAAATGCTCTTTTTGTCAGAAAGTGCCTCTGTGTTGAAACAAATCAAGTTTACTGCATTTTCAGTCTCAGAGGAGAGCTGAAGCAGAATGGAAATATCAATGAATTGATGTAATTTCTTTTTCCTCAAAATTTTAATTTACAGGGAAGGTGTTTGAAATCAAAACATTGACATGATTTTAATATAATCTTCAAGCAAAAACCCCTCGTGGTTTTGCCTTTTAAACAATAAAGGAGAAGCAAGGATATTCAAAGTAATGGTAATTCTCTTAGGCCAGCAAAATATTCCCCACCTGGCCTGGCATGCTACAAACTGGACACAATTTCAATTTTGGAACAAATGGGGACAAGTAACTGCTATCATGGGCTGTGTGTGAGACAGTACATTACAGCAATCCTTCAGGTCACTCTTTGGGCTCATGCAAGAAGGATTTTCTCCCTTCAAACCATTAATCATGCTTGGTGATGAGCTCTAAGAGAAGCACAAGGTTAACTAATGTTCCCCCCTTTTGCAGACGTTTTTCTCTGAAGAGAGGGCGAGTGGCAAAGCTCAAGAGCCAGGAGTTCAGAAGGAGCTGCAGGAATCAGGCCGATTAGTATCCTCCCAGCAGTCGTGTTTTCACCCTAGGAAAATGAAACATTGCCCAATTAACAATATTTTATCACTTGTAGTATAAGAGATCTCCTCTCTCAACAGCTGTTTATAGTTTTTCCAGTAAAAGTTACACCTATTAAAGATAACTGAGCCTAATGACTTAATTGGCAAATGCTATTACATGTTTTCAAAAAGTTTGATCTGAATTCAAGGTTGACGGGAGCAGGAGTGAATTATAGACTTGAGGCTCTAGTCAAAGTAAATAGTTTCCAGTAAGTGCTCAGAAGGGCAGTTGTAGCAGAGTGCTCTGCCTGGAGTGGGGGGGAAAACAACTCGAACAACACCCTGTTTGCAAAGCTATCAGCAGTGAAAGGAGAAGGGGGCTGGCTGGCACGCTGCTTTTGGTGTTGAATGGTGCTGAAAACAGCCTGACTCATCATTCCCAAAGATAAACATCCTGATAGTGAGGTGAAGATGTGGCAGACCTGATAAAGTACCTGATATAAAGGCACAAGCAAGTGATACTGCTGGTAACTTATCTAAAGACGCCGAGCTGACACAGCTGGCCTGGAGACATTTTCTGACAGAAAATCACTTTATATATAAAAACCCCATCCCACTTTTAACAGCAGGGCCTTCATAGAATCATAGAACGGTTTGTGTTGGAAGGGACCTTAAAGATCATCCAGTTCCAACCCCCCTGCCATGGGCAGGGACACCTTCCACTAGGCTAGGTTGCTCCAAGCCCCATCCAACCTGGCCTTGAACAATTCCAGGGATGGGGCAGTCACAGCTTCTCTGGGCAACCTGTGCCAGTGCTCACACCTTCTAACATACTCCTTCTTGCAGCGTGTTTGGAGATTCCTCCCTGGAGTGCAAGGTTACTCCTTGAGGCTGAGTGAAAGATTTGCCCACAGTCGTTGGTACGGGTGAGTAACATCAATCTCTACTTAATAATTGGTTTTGCTTGCTGCAATATAATTGCTTCAATATTGCTTCAAAATAGTGTACAATACTAATAATTATAGCTTCCTACGCTGTGTAGTAAATAATTTTGATTAAGATCTTTTGGTCTAGTCATTATAATTATTTATGTTTATGTAAATATATTTGGTTCGCCATCCTTTATCCTGTGAGACAAAGTTGTATAAAGGTTCAATTACACCTATGTTAATTCTTTAGCCATAAATCATTGTCAAAGTCTGGGGCTAAGATTGGATCCAGCAGCACCTGGGCTCCTCTCTGGGAAGGAATTTAGGAAGCGAAGGAGTTCTTCCTGTCCCTCATGGCTCAACAGAAGGGCTTCTCTAATGAACTTTAGCTGAAGCTCCCATTCTGCCCGTGACAGCAGTATAACCAAAGCCAAAATTATGCAGCCCAACAAACTCTCCACACTTGTATCATATTGATTTTTGCATTCATGGGAGGCCTGGAGAGCCCAAACTAGGAACCGAAATGGTGCTGGGAGCTGCACTAGCTTGTGTTCCAAACTCACATGGTCCCGCTGTCTTTCTGCATCAGGGATAGAACTGAAAGAGGGAGATGTCGTGACCCTCAGCTCTGACTCCTCTCTAGCTGCTGACATACGTTAGGGATGCTTGACAAATGGCTCCTCTACAGAGTGTGCTGAGGAACCACAGGGTCCAGGCAGATGCTTTATGTCCTGTGCAGTAAGACTGAACAAGAGCCATACGTTTGCCAGGGGACTAATTTAAAACGTATGTTTTCACTCATCCGCTCCACACAGGCACAGTGGTCTTGTCTGTAGCATCACAGAGGGTCTTTCTCATTATTCTCCTCCCTGGACCACATAGTTTTCATGTGCTTTTATCTTTTTTTTCCATATGGGATTCTTGTCATATCATTTGTGGCCGAGACAGATCTACCCAAGGAAGCAGAGACAGTTTTATTCTTGCAGCTTGAATCTGCACTCTGTATTCAAATCCCTGTGATCTTATGAAGAGTCTGAGAGCAAGATGTGTGCTGCTGCTGGCTCTGGACTGTCACTGGTGGCATAATATGGTGCCTCTCAGGGGGACTCCGAGCACATCACAGTTGATGCCTGTGTCTCTGGTTCTTTTCAGCAGAATGAGTTTTCTTTCCCCGCTGTGTATCAGACTGTTACACTGCAACAGTGCTGGCTGGCCCCAGGTGCTCCTGGGGAAGTCCTGTTCAGCTGGAGGGAACTGTGGTGTGTCACCTTCTGACTTCAACCTACCCCCAGGCTAAACAACAGGCAGGTCTATTTTAATGTTTTTCTATAAAATGCTTCATGCGACCCCTTAGGGTTCATGAACTTCCCCAAAAATAGTGACTATATTTGGATTTTCTTGTAACAGAGGGAGGCACATGTGGCTAGACTAAGGAAGAGGCTTGCTCCTAAGCCTCAGTGGAAAATACTTGGGGAGGATTGCTCACAGGAGACATCCTGACAGCTCAGACGTGGGTAGTGTCATAAATAAATGGCAGCTAATTTGAGAAGGGGAAAGATGAGATGAGAAAGTGTAAGGAATAATAATCAGAAGTTGAAAATCCCTAAGGAAAATATCAAGTCAATGTTTAAGGTCAGAGTAATTCTATTTTTCAAGCCACATTATTGCCTTTATTAAGAATAAAAAGATGTGATAATGTAAATAGTCTTGACACTGTATTTTTATTTCAGGCTTGGTATAAATACTTGTATAAATCACTGCCATTCAAGTCTCTCCTGTACAGATCAGACCCATCTTTTCCACATTGTTGCTGTGCTTTTTCCATTTCTGTCGCACCAGCCCACTCTGACCTTGAGCAAGTCTCCCCCGTATCTCTGTTCTCTTTCTGTAAAACGTGGGTGATAGTACAGCAAGCCTGCAAGGAAAAAATGCCCTAGAAGTACAATTTCATAGTGGGTGCTGCGAACATATCTCAAGGAAATAAGCTCTCAAAACCAAGGTGAATTCAGGTTTCAAAACAGCTTTGATGACAAGTCAATCTAAAATTTCTGTTCCAGTTGCCCTTGGCTTTTTGGGGTGTTTCAAAACCATATTCCTGTGAAGGACCCTGGGGCAATAGGCAATGCAATGTGGCTGAGGGCTCGCGCGTGCTGGTTCACATCAGTGCCTTTAGTTTGTAGGGCTGTCTGCCAGTCCAAGGCTCCCCTCTTCCAAGCTCAAATTAACTTCATGTCGTTCAGCAATGCCTGCTCTGCATGCATCTGCTGCTTCACCTCTCGTGTTTAGACTAATGAGGACAGAGCCTACACGTCTTGTTAAATGTTTGCTGTAGTGTTCACTGTCACATTCTTGGAGAGGCTTGGAAAAAAAAAGCAAACACAAAAAATTAAGGTCAAGCTCACCAGGTACTCTGAACTTATTATTGTATTGGGTAAGAAAAGGGGATCCTATGTTCGTGGAGATGCTGGGAATACCACAGCACATCCTGGAGACGTGAAGGACATGAAGGTGATTGGAACTAGGAGTCAGCATGAATTCAGCAAAGGAAACCCTGCTTGCCAAACCTGATAATCTTCTGTGGTGAAGTGACTGGGCTGGGACATGAGGGGAGTGCAGTGGCCATTGTCCACTTCAGGAGGACTGTCTGCCAGAATAGCCTCATGGAGAGAAGCTGAAGAAGTGTGGGCAGGCTGAGCAGAATGGGGGGTGGGTTGAAAGCTGGCTGAGTGGCTGGGCCCAAAGGCTGGTGGCCCAAGGTGGCACCAAGTTTAGCAGAGGCCAAGAGCAGCAGTGAAACCCAGGGCAAGGGGAAGTGAAGCCCAACAGGTGGAGGGAGGTGATCCGTCTCCTTGCCTGTGTCCTGATTCCCCTCTTGTGTGTCTGCCATCCATAACATTCCTTGAGAAAGAGATGAGCTGCTTCCATGCTGTGTGTCCTTCTGGTCTGAGCTCTGCCCTGAGAACTGTGGGTGCTGGGTGGCAGAAGAAAGGTGCTAGGGGAGGAAGAAGAAGGGGAGGATGGCAGCAGCAAGGAAGCCTTTCAGCTGCCTCTGGCTGTGCCGAGGTGATGTGTGGCCAGTGGGGTGAGCTTGTGTAGGAAGGAGAGAGAGAGGGTCCTGCTGTGCCACTCAGGGAATGTAGAGGGTTGGAAAGCCACCAGGAACACTGGCACAGCCTTGGTGGTGGTGCTGGGAGGAAATCTGCCATGTGGGTCAGAGAGCCCCAGCAGGCAGAGGGTCCCAGCTCTGCCACGCTCAGGCTGCTGGGGCTGGGTGGCAGCCCCCCAGAGACCCCTTCTGCTGTGGGTCTGCTCTCTAGGCACAGCCTGGTTCTTGCAGGATGATTCCAAGCAAAGGGCTCTGACAGCCCCGTCTGAAAATGGTGGGACTCTTTGCTGCTCACCAGGTGAATTTTGGAAAAAAAGGCAGGGTGGATCTTCTTTTCTCCTGAACCAGCACATCTGCAGAACTGAGGATGGTGCTGCTGCTGCCCTCCACCCAGAGGAAGTCGGTGCCCATCATGCTGCAGCAGAAGAGAGAGAAATCCGTGGGAACCTTCAAGAGTATTGAGCACTCCAGGTGCTGCCTGCCTCAGCTCTGTCCTCAGAACCGGGCAGATGGGTCCCTGCTCCCCAGCTGAAGCTAGGAGGAGCTGTGTTCACTTGTCCCCTGAGTGTTGCCATGCAGGGGTGGACGGATGGAGGACATCTGGAAGAGCAAGAGCATCCACTGGACATGGTTCTGTGGGGACACACAGCTTGGAGGAGGGCAGGCAAGGGCTGGGCCAGGCTGTCCTGGTCATGTGCCAGCTCTCAGGAGCCTCCAGGCCACAGCCACAGTTCCAGCTGCTGGATCCCGGCCCATCCTGCTGCGTGGTGCACCCCGGGCAGGGCAGAGCTGGGAGCACTGCCTGGTTGTCTCCACTGGTAGGCTCGTGCTTTCCTTTCTTTTGCAGCAGGAGGGATCAGCAGCAGGAGGAGGAGGCTGCCCTGGCCCTCTGCTCTGTGGTGGAGCCTGCCACTGCCCTGGCTGCCAGAGATAAACTTCCACATGGGATTGTTTAAAATATTCCCCTCAAATGATGCACCCCCTATTGATCACACAGAACTGCAACTGGAAGATTTCATTCAGTTTGCATGGAATGACTCAACTAAATGGCCTGCTGTCTGCAGAAATGTAATTTTGGAAAGGAGCTTAAAGCACCTGAGCTCTTGTGAACTGTGCTAGGTTCTTTGCCCTTGATGAGAATGGTAATGCTCCACACTTGAAATGAACCATTGTCAGGGTGCACTGACTTGCTAATATTCCCAGACACTGGCAATGAGAAGTGGAGCACTGTAAATATCACTTTTTCCTGCCTTTGTGACTCCAATTCAGACAGGCCAAAAGGGAATAAAGTCTTTAACAGAAGCAGAGATATGAGGGTGATGAGAGTGGGGGACCTCAAAACTCCAGGCTTGTGTTTTTGTGCAGCCACGCAAGCCAGTGCCAGCAGAATGCAAAATGCAGATGCTCTGATTTTCTGTCATTTCTTACCCATTGTGCATTTTATATGAGGGGCCTTGAAAACAAGAAGCAAGGGAGAGAGACTCTGGCATGAAGGTGGAGAATTGATGTATGAATACGGCTTTCCCTTGAGAAAGGGAAAATGACTGTTGCCCACGGCAAGCAATCAGGAAGATGCATCTGGTACAGTATTAGGAGACAGGTACACTGCATAAAGTGAGACAGGATATCTGTGAGGCTTTGAATAAGATGCAGAAGCCAGTGATGGGTGGAGCAGTTGCAGAGGGAGACCTTCACAGGAGTATTTTGCACAATATTGTGTGTGAAGATGAGGGGAAAAGAGGAACAGGGTTGTTTTTCTTTTAGATCCAAGGTTTCTGGGTTCCTTTTGGTCTTCCCATCTGGGGGCCTATGGAAACCTCTGTGTCTGAACATGGAGAGACTTTCACTGAAATGCTGCACCTTTTAAGCAGCCTTATACTTACAGGTCTGGTACAAAGCACAGACATAGCAGACTTTGAGAATGGCCATAGTAGCCAGGCAAGATACAAAGAGTTTTTAAATCCCAGTAGTCCAGTGGATAATAATGCTGGAGGCAGGTTCATGCTGTAATTTGTATTCAAAGCCTGAACACTAAAGAGAGACCATTTCTAGCACCTGGAATTCAGAACAGGTCCGCTATTCACAGCTGGAAGTTAACAAATAGGTGTGATCTCTTATCGGTTTAATATTTGAGATGAGACACTTGAAGGTTTAATTTTCTCCAAATAATACAAAGCCATCTGTGGGAGGAAAAGCAAATTGCAAAAATGAGTAAGAAAAGATTGTTCACTCTTTATTATAACTCAGGAATTAGCAAGAAACACATGAAATTATTAATCACAATAAATGAAACTAAGAACATCTGCACACAACATATAATTAAAATGTACACCTCCTTGCCACAGGATGTTTTGGATAGAAGCAAGAATGGGCAGAAGAAGCAATTAGACAGAATCAGTAAGAAAGGTCTCTCATGGGCCATTAAGCTCTGGGAAGCAGGAATAGCCTCCAGAAGACTCTGAACTAGTGACTGTCAGCAGATAGAGAGTACACCAGGGGAAGGAGCATGCCATGCTTATCCCATTTCTCATGCTTTTTTCCTACACATCTTTCACTGTTCAGCCTCGGAGACAGGATGCTGAGCTAAATGAACCTTTGGTATGACCCCGTGTGGCTATTCTCATGAATTATCCAAGGCACCGTTCATACATGCCAGGGATGCAATTCGCATTCACGCAGAGCACCGGCTTACGGCTCTGCAAATTCTGCTGGGTATTTACAGGGAGAATTTAAGCAGCACCTAAGTGGCTGAGTTCATGCATTCGTGTGATCCCATTTCACCCTATCTGAAACTGCACACTGCCTCTTCTGCGGCTGCTTTTTGGCTTGGGAGCAATTTGATATGCAATTAGTCAAACATCCTCTCCTGCCATATCTGCCCTGTTGTGAACAATTAGTGCTGCATAAGGGAATACATTCTGAGGCTCGGAACCCAGGGATTCCTGTCAATTTACACTGACAGTATGCTTACAAGGAAGGAGCTGACAGTCCAGCTGGAATTAAGTGTTAGCAGCCACAGAGGCAGCCGCACACCAGCCCACAGATGGTCCAATTCCTGCTCGCATTTTTAGCTTTGCCTGCCTTGAGCATCCTTCTGTTTTTATACACATGTTATGCAAGACACTGCATGTGTTTGAATGTCCAGAAATGCATTTCTTAATGTTTTAGCTGTGGGCTAAGGCCACAACCAGAGTTAGTAGGTATTTTAATGTGCAGCCCATGGGAAGAAAATCATCAGGTCATTAGTTACATACAGGACATTTTCTTCTTGCCAGAGAAGAGGGGACCAGCTGTTAGGAGGCTGACCTGATGCAGTTCCCAGGGTGGACAAGTTGCCTGAGTGCCAACTGCACTTAAAGAAGGGACCACTTGACTTTGCAAGAGAGATCAGTTTGCTTTTAACAGTGGTTCTGCAAAAAGATCATGCTTTGTGGTGATGAGTTTTTCTGCACATCAAAGCCTGCTCATGAGTAGCTGGGTATCTTACAAACCCTTGTAGAAATTANAAAAAAAAAAAAAAGCAAACTGTCATCCCAAGTCTGCCCTCATCCAGAACTAAATTTTCTGGGGGAGGGCAAGAAGAGGTCGTTTTTTCAGTGATCAGAGCTCATGTGTTGGAAAACCTATCAGATGCTGTCTTTTTTTAGCTTTGTAAAGCCATTTAGCTGTGTTCTGGAAGTAATTGGCTTTTAGTACTCTGGCTAATCAGATCCCTTCTTGGTTTATCCTGGACTAATTAACTCTCATCTCTTCAAATTATTCCCAGTGCAGCTGATCACCTAAAGACCTCCCATCCCCGTGCAGC
Organism: Melanocharis versteri; assembly: GCA_013397845.1. Taxonomy (NCBI): domain Eukaryota; kingdom Metazoa; phylum Chordata; class Aves; order Passeriformes; family Melanocharitidae; genus Melanocharis; species Melanocharis versteri. The sequence goes on along the minus strand of VZTG01004873.1, from coordinate 105,895 downwards.
AGCTGCTGTCCATCGCTGATAAGGTGAGACATTCTTCATCACGAGCTGTCTTCCCAAGCAAAAATAGAACAAAATGCTAAGCGGTGCCAGAATAATGTACCAAATAGCAGCCTTTTCTCTAGCTGCAAATTTTTCCTCTCTGGGGAGCACTGCCTACAGTTCTGGATGCTGTTTTTCTATTATATGGGTTGTAACATGTTACCAGGAAACAAGACTCCGTGCACAGGGGACAGCTCAGCTTGATCAAGCATCTTTGCCCTTCTGTGGCTGATGATCTGTGTGTGGTGAAAGACTGCAGCCCTACGTGGTTATAGGGTGAGGAGTGCAGCACCATTTTCCAAGCATGAACAGCACTCCTGGGTTACGCGTCACTGTACTCTGCGCCTCTCGGACAAGGGCTTGGATGCAAAGAATGGGTGAATTAGTTGAGGTTGTAAGAGGAAGACAAAGCCACACACCAATATTAAAGCTCAGGATTTGTTGCTTTGGAGACCTTTACAAGTGCCAGGCACAAGCAAACACCAGTTGTTTAATGCTAAAAGACAGAATGAAGTGGGATGTTCTTTGGAAAAGAGAGAGCTGAGACCGGTGAAGGAGTTTGGGTTAAACATGCTTAGGAATGCCATCCCAGGGGGTTTGTATTTCCAGTGCCACAGCTGTGAGTGTATCACCAGCAATTCCCCAAAAACACTCGAAAGAGTCACAGGGAAGCTATGGAAGTCCACTGTTCAGGAAGCTTTTGCTAATCTTTCTCTCTCTGGTGCTAAAAGAGAAGATGTAACCTGTCTGTGTTATTACTTGCATGTGAATTGCAGCTCTGAGGCTCAATGTCATGTAAGGGAAGGTGGCACCAAAACTGGCTGAAGCTGTTTGTCAAAGCAGTCTGAGGTGGTGACTCAGTTGCTCTCTGCACCCAGGGAATCCCTTGTTATCTTTTCACATGACCCTTTCTGGTTATTTACATGCTCAGCACTTGAGTAATCAACATTGGTACTTCCAGCACTGGAATGGAACCCTGTGAAAGCCTTGACACTGCACCCAAACTTTCAGAAGGGCCCTTCCTCTGTGAACCACCCAAAATGCAGTTCTGAACAGCTGCTGCAATCAGTGGTGTCTGAAATCCATCTCTGGATCTGAGTGCTGCAGCACGGCCTGCAAATCTGTGCATTATTAACCTTCCAGATGGCAAGCTGAGGAGACATCCCTCAAAAGATGGATGTACAGTGAAATTTTAATTAACGGTCAATGACCTTTAGGAGTGAGACATAGTGATCTGTGTGCTATGCAAGACATCATAGATATCTTAGGAAACTGCTGAAATGATGAAAGATACATTTTTTTTGAGGTGGGACATTTTTCTAATTAGATTTCAGCAATCTAATTCAGTTTGGAAATGTTGTTTTTCTGCTTTTCTCTCAAGGATTTTTACACCTTCTCAGACCTTCAGCAGACCACAACAGGATGATTGGACGGTCTCCCAGTGTAGAATTATCAGTATCCAAATCCATCCTCTAGCTTTACTTGCCCTGCGACACCCATGAGAAGTTAATCCACTAAGTGTGTTTTCTTGAGTAGGTTCAGTGGGTGCTTTGCTTCATTCTATTCCCTCACTCTATTCAAACCTGCCTCTTACTCCACGTCTTCCAGATACGTCAACCACAGGGTCTGAAGTTTCTCAAGGTCAGTGAGATCCTTTTTCTTAGGGTTTTGCCTATAGAAGTGACCAGACCACCAGGAAAGCTTTGGGAGTACATCAGTGTTACTCTCAGTGCCGGGTTGCCCACCAGGTCTGGTGGTGAACACCGAAGGGAGAGGAGGGGATTTCTGCACAGGAGCCTGATCCCACCTGCTGAACAGCCACAAGGAGACAGGAGCACTTTGAAGTGTTTGGTTTGCAGGGAATTGCTCTGCTGGTGTGATCTGCCCTGCCTGTTAGCTGCACCTCCCTTGAAGAGGCAGCCACACTGCATTGATAGTATTAAGTACATGATTCCTCTCGGCTGCAATTTTCCTGGATAAAGCAGACATAATTTGCACAATGCCATCTAAAAAGGATGCAGATTCATCCCAATGTTCAGATTACATCTAGCTCCTTTGAAATTGCAGGAGGCAGTGTGAAAACTGGAGTTCGGGACTGTTACTTGATCCCTAGTGCAATAACTAGCTGGAAGGAGCTGAATGGATAAGATTTCTATTGTCATTTAGTCATACTTACCAACCTTTGCCCAGAGAGACTTGATCTGTGGTGAGGGCTGGGGGATAATTAGATTTCTGTCTGCTCAACTTCTGAATTGTTATGACTCAGCACGACCAGTTCAGCTGAACAGAGTTCCCCTGATGTTTAGGGATTCAACTAAAGAAAACTCAAGCTCATTTTAGAAAGGCAAAGTAAAATACATTATCACTAGGTTTTTCCACAATGAAAAGGAATTAATAACATGCAAGCTCATCCAGTTATATTTCTGTTGCAATGGTTGCAGCAAACAACGTTCCTGTTGTAAAAAGAAATTAGTTTCATCATACCACCGTGGCATTCCCTGTTTGCTCTATTTAAATATAAAAGATTTGTTTTGTGCCATATAATTTAGCCATACAGATTTTGAAAGTAAATAAATGGTCTGAATACTGAGATATTCAAATTCCTACAACACAGAAAACCGTTTATGTACACAGTGAATATGCTCATAGCAGTGGGAGCAGTGATACACCCCACAAGAAACTGCACACTTATCTCCCTGTCCAGCAAATCTGCAAGGCATTGTCTAGAAGACCAAGATCTTGGCACTAGGGAGTATGAGAACTTCACTATTTAATGCAAACCGAATACTAAAGATGAAAAGGGAAAATGTTAAAATTTTTCATGATGCCTAATGACCCTCTCTGGATTTAAATTTTGGATATCCTGTCCAAGATACCTAGAAAACATGTTATTCTCTTCAAGCCCAACTAGATGAGATGGTTGAGATGTATATGAAGTAACCTTTTTACTCTTTGTTCTGGGATTTGCAGCAGAATGTGGGGCAGTGTTTTCAGAAGTTATTTGAATAAGGCTTAGTGAACTGCACATCGAAAGCAGCGTCCTTTTGTACCTGGATGTGAGTTATGATTGCTTTTTTATGTGTTTTCTGCTTCAGGCTTTTTAGTGCTGCTGGATACAAAGGCTTGCAAGGTTTCAAACAAATGCTTATTTAAATCAACTGTGGAACTTTTGTTTGGTTTAGGGGCTTGGGTTGGGGTTTTTTGCTATTATGTGTTTTAGCCAGTGGGGAGAGAGTAAAGAGAGAGAACCAGCAGCTTGCTGGCTTCTCTCTCAAAATAAATGCATATCTGACTGCTTTGTAGAGGGTGATATATCCACTTTGCTGTCATAGATCAGATTCTTCAGTGACACCCTAAACAAAACATAAGCCCAAATATTGCCACAAAATAATGCTTTTTCCATAGCTTTTGAGTTTTCAGTATCAAACTTATCATTTCACAGTTATGTTCCTTTTTGCCTAAGAGACTAAAGAACTTTCAGATTTATCTCAAGACTTTGCTATTTGTAGACGAAAATGAGTGTGGCAACGTGATGTCAGAGCTGGTGTCTTTCAAGCATATTTCTCTGTTGTTTTCTTCAGAAACTGGTGGATCATTTCTATGAAAATAAGCACACAATCATTCCTAACACAGCTTTCCTTCTCATCAGAGTCAAACTTTATAGAGGGCAAGAAATTTATGCAAGACATAAGCATAAACACTATCATGTGATTTGGTTTTAACAGATTTCCTCCTTTTGCAGTTAGAATGGGATTGGAGATTATTTCTCCTACAAATACTGTAGACTGGTCAAGTATTTCTTCTGTTGTGCATAAAAAACTTTTATTTTACTGGTGTCAATGCACAGCCTTTAACTTTCCAATCTGTAATTCTAGGCAATTGAGCACGGTGAGAAGCACTTTACATGGAAATGCTCACTCGGGGACTCTCTGAGCAGGCAGCAGACTCTCAGACTTCCTTGGTGCCTGCAATGGCAATGCCCACCGTGGTTGTGCTTTTCACAGCTGGAGTCTTCCCTCAGATCCTTGAAAAGGTTGATCCGTCATCACAGGAAAGTAATAGGAAATTAATTATTGCAGTCTCTGATAAACAAAGCTGGCAGCAAACTTTTCAGTGGGGAGCTGGCAGGGCCGGTCTAAACACCAAGAGAATTCAGCCAGGGGAGACTCAGTCTCAGGGCATTAAGCAGTTGAGCTTCTCAGAGTGCAGGAACTTTTCTGTTTTAGAATTATTGACAACAGTTGCACCTGAACACCAAGAAATAAGAGCTTAAAATTACTCCAGAATGATTATCACAGATGGATATGTAATGTAACAGCCAGAGGTGATAAAGATATTGCAGAGGCTGAAAAGAAAGTGGCTCAAATCAGAAGTCCTAGGATGCTGATTTGCTCTGCTGCTAGAAAGAACAGAAGCCACTTTGCATTTCTCCTTTTCCAAAGCCATTCAAGATGTTGCTTGATCAGAGTTGAAGTGAAAGTAGTGCTGATATGAGTTAGAAGTACTTTGGATGATGGTTAGGAAAAATGTTAGGGCTGTGAACATCGTTTCCTAAAAGAACCGAAGTAGAAGCCCAATTCAGCAGCTGCTAAAACCTCAAAGTTGTACAGTTGGAATTACAGATCTGTGGGCAATGTTAAATGAAGGTATCATTCCTCAATAGTTTTAACAGTATAGTGCAAGCATGACAATGATGAGATAAGAGGCAGATATGGGTGACAGTCTAGGAACTAAATCTGCTCTAATCTACTTGAGTGTAAATCCACTTACTTCAGCTGCATAGCTCCTGGGAGTGATTCCAGGGTGAGGAAATAGAATTTCACCCCACTGTACTCTTTTGTTGTTGTGTCTTTTTCTTTAAGGTTCTCGTTACCTTGTAGCCACAGCAGATAAGGTGAAACTGTAAATTGTGTATTCTCAGAATTGTATATTCCCAAGGACTTTTCTGTTTGTCAAGCTGGAATGTGATCAAGCATGGGAGGTTCAGTCAAGATAACCTGTGCTAGTACAAACAGGAGCAAACAGAGTGCTGAAAGATTTCAGTAATGATCCTCTAACTGCTGGGGCCAAAGTCAAATCCCCATGAATTACAAAGGACTTGTGATCTCGGTTTCCAGCAGGTGCCTAAAGCCGTTGCGGCAATCCTGCCTTTGTTTGGATAGCAATGAGAATAAACAGACTTGGGAAGGTACCAGGAAAAGAAAGCTTCTTTCTACCAGGATTATTAAACAGTTGTTCCTCCTGTTGTGCATGCTGGGTTTAGGTGTAGAATCAACCCACTGCAGGTTTTGTCTGGCCCCAGCAGCAATGGCCGGGATGTTTGCAGCTCTGCCCCAGCCACAGCCAGGGGCTGCTGAAGGAAGCAGAGAGTTGGGATGCCTGGGATGGGAAGAGGTTTGAAGGACACGGGTGCAACATGAGTCCCCCTCCTCACAGAACAATTCGTCAGATAATTGTAATCATGCTTCAGGATATATTCTGAATAGCCCATAAATTCTTATGAATCAAATTGCCTTAGTCAGCACTGCAGCTTGTTAGCATTAAATTACCATGGTATATAATCCAGAAGGTAAAAGCTCTAAATCTTTTGAAAGGTTTGTTCTTCTGACTAGTAATTTAACAATCTTGTAAGAAGCCGAGATATAAGAGCTTTCTGGCAGAGAAAGAGAGAAGAGGCAATGAAAAAAGTGTCATGTACTCATCTGAATCAATTGTGGTGTCTAACTTACATTTCTAATGAATTATGAAAGGTGAGATGATTTCTCTTGTTTTCCTTTAAGCTAACCTAAGATCAGACATTGTGATTAAATCTGTATTGAGCCTTGCTCCCTTACATGTATTTTTTTTGTGTGTGTGAGATATCCAGGTTTTTTTGGCAGGATAAAATATATATAAAATCAGGATTTTAATGTACTGCATGTGCTTTGTTGCATTTGTTTTCCATGCCCTGTCCATGCTTATGGAGATGACTGAATGATTACCAGTATTTGATGAATGTCTTCATTTCAGTGCTCCCTTACATATCTCTTGGGCTTTGCTCTGTTTGGGTTTCCCACTGTTTTTGCAAATCATAATCGAAAAGCTTGAAACAAAGCCCAAAGAAGTAAATAAGCGCATTTCTCTGGCCTTGAATGACTGAAGAACTAAACAACATGCTAACTCAGTACAGGGGCTGGGTCAGGCAGGTTTTAGTTTTGCTTTTCCTATGCTGATATTTTTCCTTGGGGAATTCTGTAAATGTTGCCTAGAAACACCTGTGCCTCAGAAACATCTGAAGCACAGCGAAATAGCCATAGAATCAGGTACGTGAAAAAGCCCATCTGTTCCCACCAAACTAAATTTGAGGAGACAATTCCCACAAATTTGTACTAATCAAAATGCTGTTTGACCGTTTTTCTCCTCAAAGGTGTTTAACTATGTCTTGCATCACCCTTAAATTTACCAGTCAACCTTAAAAATTTAATAAGTGCAGTGCATGAATATAATATTCTTCTTGTTCCTGAATAGGTATAAGTAAAGGTTTTAATTACTAAAATTATGCAGTTACAAAAATGATTTCATGAAATTATTCTTTCCATTTGCATTCAGGGACTGTCTGTATGATGAGGCGTGGTAAATGGCACTGAACTGTGGTGGAATAATTCCCGGTGCTGTAACTCTGCCTGAGGACTGAGCACCTCAATGGCTTCAGCTCCCAGCAAAATCAAACCACGGGGAAGTGCTCTGAGTCTATTGTAAGGAGGGCTAAACATAATGTATGGCTTTTGAAATCACTCTAGTTTCAGTTTTATTGATGGACTTAAGATCTTGGCATGGATAAAATGACTTCACAGTCATAATCCAGAGGGAAATGTCTCTGCTTTCAGTGAAGTCCTTTCTGTAGCATCTTTAGCCATGGCTGGTGCAGAATGCATGCCTTGCAGGAGAAGGGTTCTGGATGATGCCTTAATTAATGTGCATCCTCTCTAATCTGCAATGATGTCTGTTTATTTCAAAACTAATTACTTCATTATGCTTTTCTCTGCTAAAAAGTCTTTGGTGCCTGAATGAGACTGCTAACTCTTTGGGGCAAAGACCACATACAATGAGATAATGTTATGTTTGCTAAATAATGTAAAAGGAAGGAAGCTTGTGAATAAAATATGTGCTGAAGTTTTGTAACTCTGGTTATAGGTAAAATTTTACAATTTATCCTCCATTTGCAGTCATAAATAATCCTTTTCCTCAGATTTATAAATAAATCATCAGCTGAAATACAACCTGCTACCCAAACAGTCTCAAATGCTAGAAAAATAATTTCTGACTTGACTATGATGGACTGAACAAGAACTCCTGGATTCAAATCAGTTCCAACAAAATTTCACAGTCCCCCTTTTCTTCATGATCTTTGTGTAAGGAAAGAGCTGCAATATCCTTCAAGACTATTCCAAAGGCATTTTTTTCTAAAAGTTACAGGAGTAACTTCCTAACCTAGAACACCCACCCCACCCCAAATCTAGTCTGGACCCTTGTGTTACAGGTAAAGCTAAGTGGTCAACCATGGAACAGTAATCACTGCTTGCCAGTATTTACAATGGCCAAAAAGAAAACAGACTTTAACACATTTTTAGTGTTTCAGAAGGACTAGTTTCCCACAGATGAAGAGAGTGATAGTGAGAAAAAAAACTCAGAAAGAGCAAATGTGATGGAGAACTGTGAGCTCTTTCAAGAAGAGCTCATTAAACAGCCAAAAAGCTGTGATTCCAGTGCCAAGAAAGATGACAGCATTGCCTGAAAGCCAGATTCTGAAAAAAAATGAAAGCAGCAATTAGGAATAAGCAGTGATATACAATCAATAAATAAGGGCAACATATAACGATCAATTATAGATGAGAGTTTATGAAGTGTGAGGAATGGAGGAGGGACAAAAAGACATGACGGTGAACCCTTTCAGTTCCTTTCAGGCTGGGCACAAGGCAGTTTGGGCTTTTCTTTAGGGACTTCATAGGGAGTTACCAGTAGGGAGGACAGCCCAGCGTTGGGGCTGGTGGCTGCCATCACCCACCGTGGAGAAATCCCTTTGAAAAAGGGGCTACTATGAACTTCTCAGTAGTGAAACCAAGCATGAAGTTCGTAGATCCAGAAAAGAGAAGGAACCACCTCTTAAGAGAGGAATGCCCATTTCTTCCTGCCCTTTTCCTGTCAGGACTGAGCAAAGCCTTTCCCACCCTGGCACAGGCTTCTCCCTCCCTGCACAGGAGCTCAGCAGAGCCAAGCTGGTGGCAGTGGCTGGCAAAGGTGGGGACTCAAAACCCTCCTCTCTTTACTGCTCACAAGGCAGGAGCAAACTCAGCCAAGGCCTTCTCTGCCCAGCAGTGCTTCTCCTTGAGTGCCACAGCAGTGGTGAGCACAGAGGTGGCTTGAACAGGTCCAGATCACGTGGGCCACCAGCTCAGGCATGCCTCTGTCATAGAACAGAATCATAGAATCGTAAAATGATCATCTAGACCATCTAGGGGTCCTGCCCCTGCTCAGCCTCCCCTGTGCAGATGGCCCTGGAGCTGCTCAAACAAGCTCCTTTTTAATACTCTCAGTGTGAGAAATTTGAAGACCTCACTCTCACCTTAACGAACCTTGTGAAGTGCTTCAAATGTGCTATTGAAGTATTTTCATGCAAAAAAGTACAGTCATGAAGGGACTCCAGATGAGGGTAAGAGGAAACCCAAGTGACAAAAACTCTGAGAAATCATTGTTTGTGAGCTGAAGTTGACAAATTCAATTTGGATAGCTGGAGATCTTATTTTCACCTGGAATGTAACCGAGTGTTTGAACAAACCAACACATGAAGACTGGATGTCCTGGAAACTTCGGTTTAACCAGACACTAATGTGCTTCAGCATATAAAATATACTGGGGCAACTGAGAGAAATAGAGAGGTCATGGACACATGGAACTTCTGACCTGATGAAGATATAATTAGCATTAGATTTTGAAAGCCTCTCATGTGAAGTTCTTGCTGTCTCACCACCACACATTTTCCCATCTATTTATTACCTGATGCTTTATTGCACCAAAAATGGGTTGGCATTGCTATACCAGAAAAGTTAGTTTATGTTTCAGTTTGTCTTCTATGCTTTAAACAAAACAATCACATATAAATAATATACCTTTAACACCTAAGTACAAAGAAGGGCAAAGCTTTAAATGGCACTAAACTTCATAAAAAGGACTAATTAATATTATGACAATTAATCTGTTGAGGAAGACTAGACCTGGCTGGATTTGCTTTTCATTAGCAAGCATGAAGAATTAGATGACTCCCATGGGGATCTAAATATCTGAAAGTCATCTTATGCATGACAGAAAAAGGCAGAATTCCTTTCTCTGTGCAGCTAGGCTGGGTTTCAGCCCTTGCTCTGGGGAGCTGCTGTCCCTGGAGGGTGCAGTAGACCTTGTGCAGAAAAGGCAGGGACATGAAGAAAAGAGGAAGGCAGCTCCATTTCAGAGACCTTTCCAATCCATGCTGTTGCCACATATGAACTGTCCCTGGCAGGCTGCTGCCCTCTCCTTCTCCAGACTGTGGAGGGTTTGCTTTCAGGCCCATGTCTTCTGTTCCCAGATTATCACAGGGTAACTCACCCCAATTCCAACAATTCCCTTTTTCCTCACCCTCTTCTCCCACCTTCAGTTGCTCTTCATCCACAGCTTCCCCTCTATGGACCAGAGAGGGCAAGGACAGCCACCAAAGTCACAACCCTGATGCATAACCTTCAGGGCTGGCTGGACTTTTCCTGACCTTTTTGCACCCTTCCTTTTAGGAACTGCTGATATTATTTTTTTTATTTTCGTTTGTTTGGGGTTATGTTTTGTTTAGAGTTTCTTTTGCTAAAGGAGAATATCTAATCGAACCTAATCTAGTTTAGTCTTCAATTCAAGCTAATCCTCCTGTTGCTATGAATTTCAGGGTGGCAACAGCAAGCAGGAATGGTGATCATGTATTTTCCAGACAGCTTTAGATTTGTTATTATCTCACCTGATAAGCGCTGACAGATATTTAACTACAAAAATGCATCAGCAGAAAGGAAGAAAAGGATCACATGCAGGGAGGAACCTGAACAAACCTGAACTGTTGCCTGTTACTGAGAGCCAGATGAATAGCTGATACAATTGGCACAACTCAGTGGTAATGTAGCTACAGCAGAAGAGAGTTATTTTTGTGTCTGTGTGAAAAAGGTAGAAAATAAACATGGAAATTAAAGATGAGAACAGCTCAAATCCAAATCTCTGCTTCTTCAAGGTCTGCTCATATTGAGTTCTGTGTAGGATCTTTCTTTCTGCTCCCTTTCTTCTGGCTGCACTAATTCACACTATATGGTTGTTGCTTCACATTGTGGATTTTGGAAAAGTTTTGGAGCCCGATGCTGTGGTTTTTAGTATGTGCATCAGAACAGATGCCAAAGGAAGTTACAGAAATTCTAGTACAACACTGATAGAAATATCCTCTTGCAGCTTTTCCATGGTTTTGCTATGAAATGAAGTTAATGCAAATTGCTGTGTGCCTATGAAGAAACATAAAAATGTGTAGATGTGGAATACATAAGATGCATGTAAATTAATTCTTAATTCTCTGAATTCATATTTGACCATATATTATGAAGCTAAGGTTTTGCACGGCATTTAGTTAGGACCCAGTATAAAAAATCTCAACATCTTAAGAAGTCATTATGCAGTGCGATAAAATTGTGACATTTTAACTTTTTCTGTTATTCTACCTTTAGGATTGTAAAGGTACAGATATTTGCACTGGAAGGGCTCTCAACCAGCTGCTCTATTTTTGTCACAGCCTTTCAAAGAATATGTTTGAACACATCTGCTTCAGCTCTCTCATCCTCCTCTCTCATGGGGACTCTGCTGCAATTCCTTATTCTTCTTTCCGTGTGTCCTCAAGGAATACATAAAGCTGCTCTCCATGCAAGGAAAAAGGTAGTGCACCATTTTTTACTTTCCTACATGGCTTAGTTAAATGCTTCTAGGCAAACACACTCTGTCTACACCAACTCTGCAGAGACATGAGATGCAAGGGCCAGAATCCAAGGGCCATGGAGGCTGATTTCTTCTGCACCTGAGTGGAAAGCTCCGCTGCTCTGTTTGGACAATGGAACCCTTCTGGTTTGAAAGATATTTTTCTTATCAGAAGCATAGTGAAAGCTTTTGTGAATCCAGAACACAGAGGTACAACCCTATCGAGACCAGCACATGATCCCTGCTGCCAGGGCCGAGCCCACAGCCTGAAACACAACCACGAACTCCTGGGAATTTTTGCTAAGATATAGCAAAGTGCCTTTGAGCTAAACTGCAGCTGAGCAGAGGTCTGGAGGCTGCAATTTTGAACGTAGGTACCTTTTGGGGGAGCTGAGAGACTTGCTTGTAGCTGTAAGTTCAGGCAGTGGTGGGAAGGAATTTGTGTCTTGCTGTCCCTGTGCAGTTCGCTGTGCCAGGGGCTGTGCTGCCCACCCCAAAGGCACCGTGGCACTCAGGTGTGTGTGTCCTCAGTCTGCTTCTGCCAGACTGATGAAAAGGTCAGAAAGTGGGATTTGGGAACTTTTCCATGGGGTGAATGGATGGGGCTGAGCACCTGAATTTAAACAGACCAGTGAGTAATGAGCTTGTGAGCCGGAGTTGAAGGACACTGGGGTCCTCTTATGCAGAACTTCAGGTATCATAATGTAAAGGAAATGAACAGTGCCAAGTGTGCTGTGGGCATAGGGAAATTCATCATGAGTTTGTACTTAAGGGTGATGAAAACCATTCAGGGCTTAGAATGGTGTTGCAAATCTAACACTACATATTGCGTTTTGTGTTTTTGAGCCTCTTCTGGTCTGGGGGGATGAAATGAAAAGCACTCATAACCGATTTAAATTGTTTCAGCTCCTGGAATTGTTTCATTTTACATTCTTCTGCTGGAAATTACTGTTTACTGGAAAGCAAGGGCCAAATGTAGTCACAAGACCAGTTCAATTTGGCTGTAATCAGAAGAGTACAAAAATCTCCACATGTTCAGCTGAAGAATTGGCCTCCCAGTAAGTGTGATTTGGTCCAGTTCTCCAATTAGCCAGGTATCATTTATTTCTGTGATGTCCTCTAAAATAATGTTGATGGAAATAAAAATAAAGTGTGGTTTTCTGTTAACTAAAACTTTTCATTAGTTATGTAGGTCAGTAGGAAACAAAAAAGTAGTTCAAACTCCACCCTCCCTATGCTGCCAGTTTTTCTAATGAGATGTAATTAGCACTAATTGGTAAAACTACACTGATGGCTGGTTATTAATGTTTGTGTATTGGTCCCAGATGTGAGTTTACGGCTGTCAGTACTAATGGCTCGGTGAAGGAAAAAAGAATTCTCCTTTCATATTCCTGTCATTTTCTTCAGGGTGCCCCCTGCTCCCTTCAAACAAGAGTGATTATGTTTAGGGAAGAGAAAGGTTCTTCTTAAATCCTGACTTTGTGAGAAAATGAATGCCTTCAGCTCTCCCTTGAATTTGGTAGGAGTTGAAAGAAGCCAGCACTATTTAGCATCTGCAGAATCAGGATTCTCCAATTTTAGGGCTGCTTTTCTTGAGCCATCATAACTGTTAGTGGTTCAGAATTCATCAAAATAATTATCCTCCTAATGGCTTACCTGTTTTTGAAAGCACACTTATGAGGGAAGCCTCTCTTATAAGCAATCACCTTAAAGTATTCTGTTTAGAATAATTGCTTTCCCGCAATCCCTGCAATTACTGCGTGTCCAGCAATCACCCTCTTCAGGCTGAGGTAGGTGGGAGAGCTGGCCTTTTTAGACATGGATGGAGGGAAATGATGAAATCAAGGTTTCCAGTGCAAATCTACCTAGAGACATGTAGGGGGTCGGTCTCAGGCAGAATCAGACAAAGGCAATGTCATGGTGAAGAAGAGGGTCTCCAGGAGTGCCCTTTTGGGGACCAGAGCACACTTGGGAATAGATTGGAAAGCACTCGGGAACTCATTAATTCCTGAATATTAACAGGAAGACATCACCACTAACACCTAAGAAGATAAAACCTCTCTTTGCAAAGCATCTATTTATTCTTACATGGTTTAATAACGTGCACCTCCCCAGGTCACCCATGTACACCCTATTTTTGTGAAATAGCAGCTCATTAATATTTCTAAGTTCAACGGGAAATACAGCATACTCCAGCTATGAAGGAAGTGACTGAATGCCCTATCTGATATATAAGGGAGTTCAGCAAATGAGTTTTTACTTGAAAATGCTTGAAAGCTTGAGCCTGTTAAGAATACAAGTAATACAGCATATCTCAGGCTATTATCTTTCATAAGGACACAACAAGGTCATTATGAAATCTTAGCCCTGAATAGTTTCGTGCCTTCAAAGGCATTCAGAACTCCCTTTAGCAATTCCCTGCATTTTGTTAGATGATGCTTCAGTTCTTTTTTTTAATTTTGCGTGCAGAATTGTGTTTACACCAATAAATAACTGTGAGCTCGAGGCAACAGCTCTTCCTTGTGGCTGATGAAATGGGAAGCTGGTCTGTGGCCAGGAGGTCTGGAGGATGTTTTGCAGCAATATATACTTACAGTCTGGATTGATGTTCTGCAGCCAAATCTCAATGCCAGTCACTGCCATTTTATACTTTAAAATAATTAATTGCAGTCTTCTGTGTTAAGCTGTTCTTTTCCCCATGGACTGACCACCCCTTTACTCATTCAACTGCCACTAACATGCCCTGGTGTCTTTTTTTTTACAGTCTCACACTGCCACAGATAAATTCTCTCATTACCCTCAGCTACAATCCTCACCACTTCCTTTTCACCCTTTCTGGAGTCCAGTTTAAGGATGAAACTTACCTACCCAACAGCCACATCACCAGGACAATCCCTTCTGGTCTTGTTTTTGAGCAGGTAAAACACGGGGAAGGAATATCTTGATGTGATAATTAAAACCCCCAAACACTTAATCCAATACCCAATATTTTGGGTTACATTTGGCTAGCAAATTAAAGATGCACATGACCACTCATGCACTGAGGCCAACCAGAGTGTTAGGCACCCAAGAATTTGGACCTCAAAGCCTCCTTTCCAGCTGACTCTTACCACAGTGTCCTGATTTCGCTGGGATAGAGCTGATTTTCTACTTAGTGGGTCCTAAGTGCTGTGTTTTGGGTTCAGTATGAGAACAGTGTTGGCCACACACTGATGTTTTAGTTGTTGCTGAGTAGTGCTTACTCTAAATCAAGGACTTTTCAGTTTTCCATGCTCTGCCAGCCAGGAGCTGCACAAGAAGCCCTGAGGGAGCACAGCCAGGACAGCTGACCCAAACTGGCCAAAGGGGTATTCCACACCATAAAGAGTTATGCTCAGGACACAAACTGGGGGGAATCGGCCAGGAGGGACCAATTATTGCTGGGCATCAGTCAGAGGGTGGTGAGCAACTGTGTTGTGCATCACTTGTTTCTCTTGGGGCTTATTCCTCTCTCTCTCTGCCCGTCCTTTTCATTCTAATTATTATTACCATTAGTATTCTTACTATATTTTACTTTGTTTCAATTATTAAACTGTTCTTATCTCAATTATTAAACCGTTCTGATCTCAGACCTTGAGTTTCTTCTCTTTTTTCCCCACTTCTCCTCCTCTTCCTGTCAGGATGGTGGAGGACTGAGTGAGCTCATTCATTCCCTAGCCCTTTTTTGGAGTGAATGCACTTCTTCCCTTTGAAACAATACCCGTCGGCAGTTCTGGAAATAATTTAGTCCAGACACCTTCCCAATGAGCAGTGTGAATGAGACTACAGCAGATTTGGCTGCTCCTGTCCCACTTTTGTCCTGGTTTTTGAGCATTCTCAAGCACTTTCATGTGCCATGGCAGCAGCTGTGCAACGCAGGTTCAGGTTGCAAGGACACCACTTGGACGGGTGATGCCACAAACTCTCACATTGCCTTGGATGCTTTGAAATATAGTCCCTACTTCTTGACAGAGAGAGAAAATTATTAAATTGTATTCAGGACTCAGGGCCAAATGCTGTGTAAGGTGAGCATGGCCTTCATATTCCTAGTCCTGGGCAGAGTCAATGTTACTGCTCTTGTCACTTGGCTTGGAGTGAGGGGCCACTTTTTGGGTTGGATGCATTTAACTGAATTTTCCAATCTAGCTTTTTATCCAGTACAGAGCTCAGAATAAGATAATCAAATAAAAGAGTGCATGTGAGAAGATAAAAATAAGAGAATGAAGAGATGAATGTGTATGGCAAGACAAAACTAAAATCCTGCAGCTACAGGAGTTATACACAGAATTGTTTATTCATGAAGGTGATTACAAAACCCCAGGAGAAGATGAGCTGTAAGCCCACAGCCAGCCAGAATCTGGCTGGGATGCCCACCCTGCACTTGCTAGAAGCAGCCAGGAGCCGACTGTGTGCACCAGCTGGAGCAGAGCTGAAGCCTCTCCCTCCAAGGAGAGCGAAGCTGGCCAGGAACACCTCTCACCACATGGCAGCACCCACAACCTGCCACGAGGAAGACGTGATCTCCCCCTGCTCCCAGCACTACCTCGATGTTCCTGGGGCCAAACAACAGGAACCTGAGTCTGGAGGGTGCAGATGAGCACTGGCACTTTTCATTTTCCCTCTGAGGGGTGGCATTTTTAGCTGCAGAAGCTGTGCAGGGAGATGGAAGCAGCTTTGTGAGTACATATGAAGCAAAAAAAAGTCCCAAAAAAAAGTCCCATAATCTCTCTGACGTGTTTCCAGCCCGTCTGCACCAGCACCAGGGAGGGTTTATCCCCACCAGAGGCAATTCAGGGTTAGTCCCCACAGGTTTGAGGCTTGTCTGTAACTTGCTTAAAAAAATTAGTGGAGGGGCAGCCAAGTGTAGGAAGGCAGAGAAATCATGATATCTGTGACTGTGAAACGCTGGGTGGGATAAGCAGGGGACAAATCCTCCTGTATTTTACAGTCTGTGCTATGTAACAGCAGCTCAGAGCTTCAGGTCCAGCCCACTGATCACTGCTCTGGCCCCGCTTCAGCTCAGGAGGATGCACTAAAATTGATTACAGATGTCAGATTTGGTCACAGAGCGGTTGTAGCCCTTCAGGCAATCCATCCATCCCTTCCAGAAACAAAGTCCAAGCCAAAGCAAAGCAGCTCCTTCCCCTCTGCCTCTCTGTGGTTGGGGTTGCCTCAGGCTTCCTCCTCCTCCACCTTTTGCTGCTCCTCACTCAGTTTAGGCTTTCCTGTGCTGCAGGAGCCCTTCCCTGCTCTCGGCTGACAGGGATCCCCGCTAAACTCCTTCAGCCACTGGGGGGGCCAGTCCCCCCCCCTCTTCAGCCACTGCCACCAGCTTGCATCCTACCTACGTGCCCTGCTCAGCGAAGAGGTGGAATTTTACCGTTCGTTAAGATTTTGAAGAAGAGCTGCCGCACAATCAAACCTTGATTTCCTGGTGCTGTTTGGAGCCACGGTGGTGCTCTCACTCATGTGAGGTGGCTGACAGGTGCCTGGAGCACTTAGCTGTCCTTCCTCAGGCTGAATGGGGTCAGAGGCGCAGCTGCACACGTGGGGATAGGTGTAAATGGCAGAAACAAGGGTTAAGTAGTACCTATCAACACTGATTAGTTCATTTGCCTCTTCCTCCTCAGAAGTATCTGGATGCTCCCCCGACACTGCTCCCCCGACACATTGCATCCAACACTTCACATTTTAATTGATGGAGAACACAAATAGCATCAAATTGCTTGGGACATTATCTTTTGCTATTTTGATTTCAAAAATGAAAGCTACTAAACCAGTAACATAAAGATCCTCTTATTACAGGTAATAGGAATTGCAGCATTATTGCTCTGTCCTGCCACTCGTAGTAGTCAAAGGCTTATTGCCTCTGAAGAACATCTCTATCATGTAACTGTGCCTGTGCTGTATTTGCATGGCTTGAGAGGGCTATTATTGACCTGCACTCCCTCTTTGGGCTGGCTGGGCACGTGAAAACTGACCTGATCAGGAAATGACGCTTCGTGAAAATGCTCTACAGTTTCCAAATTTTCCTGTTTAAAAGGAGCAGCAGAGGTATTTCAGAGATAATACATTCTCTTAGCTGAAAATTGGCCACATACTTCCCCATTCTTAGCAGAATACCTGCATTTCACTGCGAGATGCCCATTTTCTCCAGGGGAGATAAAGAACTATGCTTCTTACGCTGGCCTTTGAACTGATACATGATTTGAACTAAAATCCCTCCTGAAGAGCCTTAAGTTTTAACTTGGAGGAGACAGCATCAGGTAGCTGAGACACTTGAAAAGAACTTCAACTTCACCAGTATTTACCATTAACTTCGAAGCATCAGGATGTGGTATTTCCAGATGCTGTTAGTAGGATCCCATGTTCGGGTCTGTGTTTGCATTGAGCCCACGTATGTTTCATTACAAATGTGTCTTCCTTTGTCCCTGGTTTTGTTCCCCTCGCTGTGTCCCGGGAGTGTGCCAAACACCTTAATCTGCTTAGCAGAGTCCTCTTCAGCTAGAGGACACTACCTCTAAGCAAGGGAAGAGCTGCAATGCCCAGCTGTGGGCAAAGGGGCAAACCCCTAAAAGCACACTGGGAATGGCACCAGGAAACACGGAGCTACCACAGCTGCTGGAGCCACGAGACCGTGTCTCTGATTCAGTGATTCGTGGCTGTGAATTTCACAGATTCACTAACTATAGCTGGATGCTGATTCCTAATGTTATAAGTTAATTGACCACTCCAATCGGTCTCGAGTTCGATTATCAATTTTATTAATCATAAGCAAGCAAAGCAAAAAGGGTATCACAGCGCTGGGCGACAAGGGGATCACCGTCCCACCAACTGCCGCGCGCTTCCTGATTTTTCACCCCTTTTTATGATAGTTGATTTCCGTGATCGGCGTTGTGTGCGCATGCTCAGTTTCCTGTTGCTGGGGTCTTGGGGCAGATCTTCGGCGTGTGGTAGGCTTTCTGCAACGTGGAGGTTTTCAGTTTCTGGAAAATATTGCTTACTTGCGCATATAAGGGTTATACAATATAGATTACAACACTTATGTTCTAGGACCTCCGACTGTAGTTTAATGAACAAACATCCTCTCAATTACACTAACAGCAAGTTTCTCCAGCCGGCAGGCCCAGGCCTCCTGCCTTTCCCTAATGGCACCCAGTGATGGGTGAGTGCGCTCAGGAACACACCTTCCCACTCCCAAAAACTGTGCAAGATGTGGCACAGCCGCCAGCGCTGCTAAACTGTGTCTCGTATCTAACGTTCTGCCTACGTGACGAAGCACAGGGCATTCCAAAGATGCTCCGTCAGAGCTGCGCACCACGAAACCCCGTTTGAGGTGAAAACGAGCACAAACTACCGGGAGCGAAGCCTCAACTTCGCCTTCCCCTACCCTTGGCGGCGCGGGGCCGGGGGTGCGGCTCGGGGCCGGGGTGCCCGGGCGGGACAGCGCGGAGCGGCGGCGCGGCCGTGC